>JAYMFT010416309.1:0-14927 GCA_038088735.1 Panulirus argus | reverse complement strand
ATATATATATAGATATATATATATATATATATATATATAGGGAGAGAGAGAGAGAGAGAGAGAGAGAGAGAGAGATACAGCGACCTCAAGTAAGCTGCCTTGAGAGGTCAGAGGTCACATGACGTTTCCCTGCTGCAAGGCCGACGCGTTTATGTAAGGAAATCAGGTCATGAATGGACGAGTGACGACGGGATGTTACGGACAGAGACCAACAGACAGAGACCAACAGGCTAAAGTGTCATACTAAATTTATATAGTCAGACGAGAGTACTTGGATATAACGGTAACCTTGATTCCAGTGAGTGATAAATTATTCCCCTTACGCTTCTAACTTAACTTTTCTCCATTATGAAGGACATCTTTCTTAACTTGACTTTCCTCTATACAAAATCTGAAATAAGATAGTGTCTTTGTTGCCCAAGGAAGGCTGGAGGATCTCACATTAACCTTTGACCACTAAGCCTCGAACAGACAAAGACTGAGTTCTATAAATGAATCACCAACGCCTTGCTCCAGGTGTTATCGGACTCCACCTACCCCAGGTACCACCGCGAGTGAATTCTAAAGTCACCTTTGACGAGACTGTATCGCTGGAAGTAGAGTCACGTCAAAAGAACTTCTCACCCCAAAGGAGTCCACACTTCGCCTGCTACTGAAAGTAGCGCAACATTCGGCTGCAAGAGAGCCTGGGTAACAAACCATAACTCTCTCATAAACATTTGGTTCTTAGGTAGTTCAGAAAATGAACGCATAAACTTCCATACACAAAAGGCCCGTTTATATATCTCTCTACAAAGAAATAACAGACACAAGACGGAGTACAAATGACGAGAATCTGATCACATTCACAGAAATTCCCGTCTACAAAACAGGCACACATTGGCGCGAGATATAACAAAATCCCAAAGGAATTAAGAAATATGATCCAAAATAAACATCCCTCAGTCAAACAGTTTGCTATTATTAAACAACTGTTCAAACCCCCCCCCCCTCCAAGGAATCTACAAAAGACGAATCAAAGTAACGTGATTTTCCAGTCCCGTACATGATCAAGAAGCCTCTCTGGCCTTTATCTGTAAAAAGGTCATCTGTTGGCTCTGGTACCCGCAGGACACGGACCTTTGTCTCACTAATGTCTGGCTCCATCAGCAGTAAGGTGAAGTGAGGATTCACAGTGTTACTGGTTAAAGAGAGGAAAACCTTTTTGTTGGATTAAACAATTTTACGCAAGACGTTCAGAGACTGTAAGATAAATAATTCAATAAATTAATGAGAAAAGAGACAATATTTCCAACCGCGCCAGACATATATATATATATATATATATATATAACACATAACAGCACTTTATGACCAGCGGTCCATACCGGTAGACGTGGCCAGCTTCCTGGGTACTGCAGAAGCCTCATATAATAGCTAGAAGGGACTCCTGGGGCAGGAGAGAGAGAGAGAGAGAGATACAGAGAAAAAAGAAAAGGAATTGGATAGATAAATGAAACGTTATGTACTCAAAGCTTTTCTGTTGGCACAAGAGGGGCTAATAGATAATACATTCCACCAAGCTGAAGATACGAATGAAAATGAAAACAACTGATTTCAATACTTAAATGAATGAAATTCCTCCTCTTCGTCAGAGACGCGTGTAAAAAAGATATAAGCAACAAAAGTTTACAGGCGGCCACCGTCAGTCATGTCAAAACAAAAATGCGTCGTAAAAATGGTACTCGGACTTCCACATCCTACCGGTCAAGATGGGTTTGAATTCTCTATACGAAAACCCAAGAGAGCAAAGACGACTAGTAATTCTTTCTTTTATGCTGAAGGCTCCAGTCACGGACAAAAGTACACATCAAGGCCGGGCCCTAACTGAAATATAGAGAGAGTTGAGAAATTGGGAAAAACAGACAGGGAAAGTGTTTACAAATCTTTGAGAAAATGACAAACATGTCTCTTGAAATGAGCCAGGTCGTAGTTATTGGGAGAGACATGAGAAGGTAGAGACTTCCAAAGCTTCGACGTGTAAGGAAAGAAGCAATTATCAAAACGGCCCATCCTTGAGTTGCCGATGGCCACACAACAATCATGTGACGCAGCAGCTTGCCGAGTATTGCGTGGTCTAGCTAGTGGTGGGGGCACACAAGCAGTCAGCTCTGGGTAGCAAAAACCAAAATAATACCTATAGAAGAGGGAAAGTGAACCAACATTGCGGCATAGGGCAAGGGGATCAAGTTTGGAAGTTAGCTTGGGACAGTTTATAAGTCGGACGGCTTTCGACTCAACTCAGTCAAGCAAGGAAACAGAGCTGGAAGTACCCCAAATGTTAGAACAGTACTCCATACAAGGACGAATCAATCCCTTGTATAAACGGAGCAGCTACTCAGAAGAGAAAAAGTTACGTCTACACAGGACACCCGGTTTCTTAGAGGCAGACTTAGCTATTCCCATTATGTGGAGTTTCCAGGAAAGAGTGGATGTTACGTCGCGATAGTTCTTTCTTATCTCTGAAAGAACTTAAGTGCTACCCAAGTTTATCATGGCTATTTTTTTTTTCATGTGGAACAACTTAGTTGAATACTTACTTTCCAAAAACTTGGTCCTACCACAGTGATTTTTGTGGCCAGACAACTTCGTTTCTGGCTGGTCCGGCCTGGTTGATGTTCTCTTTTCCTTCCTAACAAAACTCTTGTTTATTTTTGTCAGTTGTTTCTCCGGACATTCCCGGCCACTATCTTGTCTGGTATCGAGCAACGTTCGTTAAATTCATTTTTCCTTGTTTCTTCAAATGCCAATGTTCAGAGTTGTGTGGTGGCCGTGGCCACGTTCCGTCACGTCCCTCACCCTCCTCCCGTCACACCTCCCTTTCCTGGTGTTACGTTTCGTCGCGTCTCTCACCCTCCTCCCGTCACCCACGTTTCGTCACGTCTCTCACCATTCTGCCGTCACCCGATCTGGTGTTCCACCCGTAGGTCGTCACACTCGCATGTCGGTTATTTTTTTTCTCGTTTTGACTGTTGCTGCTATTCCCTATATTATTGGTGTTATGCACTTGCTGCTGGGGACCAAACACATATCTGCCTAGGATGCCCTATCGGCTGCCGGAGACCAAATACCTGCCTCCCTCCAAGTATGAAGGTTCTGCTGTGATGCTTGGGGTCCACTCCCTGCTTACCCTAACTCTCTCAGGCTACTCTCACCAGAGTCCGGGTTGAATATGCAAATAGACGGAAAGGAGGATATAGAAATAAAGAACCAGAACAAAGATAAATGTGGAGACAGTAGCAGGCAGATAGGAAAATATCAGTGGTTAGATCTTTGTGGGGTAGTACGCGCGGGGAGATAAAGTGTAGTGGTTCATTGTGTTAGTCCAGTGTTATGGTAGAGTATGGTGTTCAGTGGAGAGACAAAAGTTACTGTTAAGTATGGAAAATCCTTGAAGTAATGGTCCCTAACTTATATTCGGAAATAACATCCTACTGGCACGACATGCATGGAAGACTTTATGAAATGCTACTACTGAATCCAAGTATACCATATGCACAAAAAGATAGAGAACGTCAAAAACATCCAGGGCCCAAGACTCTTCAACACCTTGCCATCTACCATCAGAAACAGCATGGGACTCACGGGAGAAAGGTTCAAGAGTGCATTGGATAAGTACCTACAAAATTTACCATACCAGCCAGGCTGTGGCAACTATGTGGGCCTGAGGGCTGCGGCTTCCAACAGCTTGGTCAACCAGCGACCCAATCCAGCCCGGCTGTGGAGGCTGAAGACTCCCAAAGACTTCACCAGGTATTCATCAGGTTTGTTTTGGTGGTCCAGTGCGGTTGTCTCTTTTGGTGATTCAATATAGTGGTCCAACGCAATAGTCCGCATTTGTGGTTTATTGTAGTAATCCGGTTTAGTGTTCCATTGCAGTGATCCAGTGCTGCAGTCCATTGCGGTGATCCGATGTAGTTGTCTAGTGTGGTGTTCCAGTGTAGTAGTACACTGTAGTGATCCTTTGTGTTTACCCGCTATAGAGGTCCAGTGTAGTGGTTAAGTGTTGTAGTTTATTGTGACTGTGATAATTCTGTGTAGTTGTCTAATATAGTTGTCCAGTGTAATGGTCTAGTGTGATGATCCAATGCAGTAGTCCAGTTTGGTTTTTCGGTGTGATGTAGTGTATTTTTGATTCAGTGTGGTATAGTGGTTCATTTTGGTTGGTCCGGTGTGGTATTCCAGTGGTGTTGTCTACTAGTGGGATACTGAGAATAGCAGTTTTGGTGGTGATAAGTTGCAGCTGTTCCGTTACGGTGGAAGTGGGTGAATAAAAACAGTATAAAATACAGGACAGAAAGAGAATCCTTCGTACTTTGAAAGAACAGTGCGAAAGACTCCGGAATAATGATTTCTGACAACCTAACCTTCGGCGAACAAAACAAGGCAACAGTTGCCTCTTCCAAAAAGATTGCAAGCTGGGTTTTTCGGACCTTCAGGACAAGAAAAGAAAAGCTAGTGATGACGCGCTTCAAGGAACAGATACTCTCCTGAATAGAACACTGCTGTGCGCTAACATCACCTTTCAGGGCGGGTGAACGTGCAGAGTTAGAAAGTGTGCCAAGATCTCTCACAGCTCGCGCTGACACTGTCGGAGATGTAAACTATTCAGAACGAATGAAAATATTCAGGCTGTACTTCCTCGAGAGCAGACGCGAAAGGTATCTCATAATTTACACCCAGATAATTTCGGAAGGCATGCTTCCTAGCTTACTCTAAAACTTAGTTCCTTATTGGCGTGACAACCATGGACAACTAAAATGTTATCACTGAAATAAAAACATACAATTAGCAATTTAAGAGAGACCATCTTGAACATCCGAGGCCCGAGACTATTCAAAACATTCCCTACAGCCATCAGAAACACTATGGAATATATAATGGAGAAATTTAAGAAGGTCCTGGATAAGTCTTTTCATGTTGCACCTGATCAGCCAGGCTGTAGTGTGGGTACGTGGACCAGTAGGCCGCAGCAGCTTGGTCGTCAGCGACCCGAGCTGTTGAGGCAGAAAATCTTTGAAGACGTAAGGTATACGTAACATAAGGCAAGTGTTATGATCCTGGAAATTGGTTCAGTTTGGTGCTCCAAGGAAGTGATAGTTCAAGAAAGTGGTCCATTGGAGGTCCAGTATGGTATGGCTTAAGGATGTTGTCTACTGTGGTGCTCCAGGCATGTGGTCCAGTATGGTAGTCCAGTGAGATCGTAAAGTGTTACGGTCCAGGAAGGTGCTGCTCCAGGGACAGACAGATAGGTTCCAGACAACAGCAAGGCAAGAGCACTTTGACTTGGCAAAAGTTGGAGGGTCATCAGCTTCCCAAGCCAATTTAATGCATGTAAGGGGACGGGTGATGAGGGGGAATTGAGAATGGAATGTGAAGAGGTTTTTGAATAAAATATGACTTGCGTTTATCATTCACATTGGCAAACTGAGGATTATAATAACTGAATGGAAGATCTGAAAATTCAAATAAAATGCTCATGGATGTAGCTAAAGTCAGCAACTAATATTTGAAAGATTTTCTTTGTGTAAAGAATATCTCCCATAATGTTAGTAAAGAGGCCTAATAAAAGAAAAGCTGTTGAGGAGTGTAACAGTGAGTGGAAAAAAAAGAGTTCTTACCAGTATTACTTGCTGGCAGCATTGCCGCTTACCAGTATTACTTGCTGGCAGCATTGCCAGATTATGTGTCTCTCACCTATTTTATAATTTTTCTAAATAAAATTTTAAGCCAATATGCTTTATTACCATTAGTCTTAATGGAGGAACTCATTAAGACTTTAGTCTTGAATGCACTGGGAAAAAAGGCCTTAAGCTAAAGTAAGATGTCAGGTCAGTTAAGGCAAAGCAAAGCAAAACCTGTTATTTAAGCTCACACAAGCACACATACAAAGCCTGAGGGAGTCTTTAGGGGTCTTCATCCCTGCAGCCCCGGCTGGGCCCAGGCTGTTAGATTGGGTCGTTGGTC
This sequence comes from Panulirus argus, assembly GCA_038088735.1. NCBI lineage: Eukaryota > Metazoa > Arthropoda > Malacostraca > Decapoda > Palinuridae > Panulirus > Panulirus argus. Next base: position 8,921 of record JAYMFT010416309.1, on the reverse strand, counting down.
GTCCAAGCTATTGCATGTCGCAGCCCTCAGGCCCTCATAGCCCCCATAGCCTGGCTTATCTGGTACACTTTGTGGGTACTTGTCCAGTGCACTCTTGAACTTTACTCTGCAACTCATGCTGTTTCTGATGACACCTGGCAAGGTGTTGAGTCTTAGGCCCCTGTTGCTTAAGGCGTTCTCTCTTTTATATATATATGGCACCTTTGGTTTTCAGAGGTAGTATTCTGCAGAATCTTCCATGCCTATCGTATCAGTAGGATGTTATTTCGGAATGTAAAATATGAACCATACCTTCTAGGATTTTACAGGTATAGAGTAGTGATGGGGATTACCTGGTTTAAAAAGAGAGATATACACAAGTGTGCTTATTTGAGTGGGAGAGATGGTCAACGGCTTTGTTAGATTACGTGTTAATTGATAGGTTTTTCACTTTCAAAAATTCGTAAATGCTATCCCTGTCTTTCCCTCACCCCCCCTTTTCAATTCTTTCTATATTTCAATTAAGGTCCGGCCTTGATGTGGACTTTTGTCCGTGACTGGAGCCTTCAACATAATACAAAAACGAGAAACTTTTGGATGTAGAATTTGCTGAGAGGGGCAGCTGGTGGGTTGTCTGGTCACTGTCTTGTGGAGGCGAGGGTGAAGATTTGTAAAAGTTTTCAAAAAAGAGGAGACACTGTCAGGGAGAGGAGACTTGTGTGAAGAAATACCAGGAGAGATTGAGTGTAGAATGGTAAAAGTTGAAAGTAAATGAAGTGAGGGGAGTGGGTGAGGAATGGGATGTATTTAGGGTAGCAGTGATGGCATGTGCAAGAGATGCATATGGCATGAGAAAGGTGGGAGGTGGACAGATTAAAAAGGGTAGTGAGTGGTGGGCTGAAGAAGTAAAGCTGCTAGTGAAAGAGAAAAAAGAGGCTTTTGGGCGGTACTTACAAGGAAGGAGAGCAAATGATTGGAAGATGTTTGAGAGAAAGCGGCAGGAGGTCAAAAGGAATGTGCGGACGTTGAAAAAGAGGGCAAATGAGAGTTGAGTTATGAGAGTATCAATAAACTTTAGGGAGAATGAAATGTTTTGGGTGGTAAATAATGTGCGAAAGACAAGAGAACAAATGGGGACATCGGTGAAGGGAGCAAAAGGGGAAGTGATAACAGGAAGTGATGGAGTGAGGAGGAAATGGAGTGAGTATTTTGAAGGATTGTTAAATATGTTTGGTAATAAAGTGGCAGATGGAGGGTGTTTAGGTCGGGTTGGTATACGAAGTGAGAGTCAGGGAGAGTTCTTTGGTGAAAAGAGAAGAGGTGTGAAAGCCTTGCGGAAGATGAAGTCCGTTAAGGCTGCGGGACTGGATGATATTACCGTTGAATTTTTAAATAAAGGGAGTGACTGTGTTGTTGATTGGTTTGTAAGGATATTCATTGTATGTTTGGATCATGATGAAGTGCCAGAGGATTGGAGGAATTCATGTATAGTGCCACTGTATAAAGGCAAAGGGGATAAAAGTAAGTGTTCAAACTACAGAGGCATTAGTTTGTTGAGTATGCCTGGAAAATTGTATGGGAGGGTAATGACTGAGAGGGTGAAGGCATGTACAGAGCATCAGACAGGGGAGGAGCAGTGTGGTTTCAGATGTGGTAGAGGATGTGTGGATCAGGTGTTTCCTTTGAAGAATGTATGTGAGAGATACTTAGAGAGACAGATGAATTTGTATGTAGCATTTATGGATCTGGAAAAGGCGTATGATAGGGTTGATAGAGGATTTTTTTTGGAAGGTCTTAAGAATATATGGTATGGTAGGTAAGCTGCTAGAAGCAGTGAGAAGTTTTTATCAAGGATGTAAGGCGTGTATACGAGTAGGAAGAGGGGAGAGTGATTGGTTCCCGGTAAAGGTAGGTCTGCGGCAAGGGTGTGTGATGTCACCATGGTTGTTTGATTTGTTTATGGATGGGGTGGTGAAGGAGGTAAATGCAAAAGTTGTGGAGAAAGGGGCGGGTATGCAGTCTGTTGGGGATGAGAGGGCCTGGGAAGTGAGTCAATTGTTGTTCGCCGATGATACAACACTAGTGGCTGATTCGAGTGAGAAACTGCAGAAGTTGGTGACTGAGTTTGGAAAAGTGTGTGAAAGGAGAAAGTTCAGAGTAAATGTAAATAAAAACAAGGTTATTAAGTTCAGCAGGGTTGAGGGATAAGTTAGTTGGGATGTAAGTTTGAATGGAGATAAATTGGAGGAAGTGAAGTGTATTCGATATCTGGGAGTGGACTTGGCAGTGAATGGAACCATGGAAGCGAAATTGAGTCATAGGATGGAAGGGGGGGCGAAGGTTCTGGGAGCGATGAAGAATGTGTGGACAGAGAGAACGTTATCTCGAAGAGCAAAAATGGGTGTTTTAAGGAATATTAGTTCTAACAATATTATACGGTTGCGAGGCATGGGCTATATATAGGGTTGTGAGGAGGAGGGTGTATGTGTTGGAAATGAAATATTTAAGGACAATATGTGGTGTGAGGTGGTTTGATCGAGTATGTAATGGAAGGGTATGAGAGATGTGTGGTAATAAAAAGAGTGTGTTAGAGAGAGCAGAAGAGGATGTGTTGACATGATTTGGATATATGGAAAGAATGAGTAAGGAAAGGTTGACAAAGATGTAAAGGGAACAAGGAGAAGTGGGAGACCAAATTGGAGGTGAAAGGATGGGGTAAAAAAGATTTTGAGCGATCGGAGAATGAACATGCAAGAGGGTGAAAGGCGTGCACAGAATAGAGTGAAATGGAACTATGTGGACTGAACCAGGGCATGTGAAACGTCTGGAGTAAACCATGGAAAGGTCTATGGGGCCTGGATATGGATAGGGAGCTACGGTTTTGGTGCATTACTCATGACAGGTAGAAAATGGATGTGAGCGGATATGGCCTTTCTTCGTCTGTTTCTTGGTGCTACCTCGTTGACGCAGGGGATGGCGTTACTGTTTCCTTTGGGGCAGTTTGGCGCTGAGAATGGATAAAGGCAAGCAAGTATGAATATGTTCATGTGTATATATATGTATGTGTATGTATTTATTATGTGTATATATGTATATATGCATGTATGTATATGTACGTGTAGGTGCGTATATGTGTATGTATGTTTATTTGAGTGGATGGTTCTTTCTTCGTTTGTTTCCTGGCACGAAAAATGGTGATCAAGTATAATGATAATACAAATAGATGATGATACACCTCTCCCTTGTGCGGTCCAGGGATTATAGCCTGAGGTTTCTGCCGTTCCCAGCAAATTAATTCCTTTATTGTATTGATATGAGCTGTGAAAGATCTTTGGACACTTTCTGATGCCGCATTTTCGGCCGCCTTGTAGGGTGATGTTGCAACGCAGCAATATTCAATTTGAATGAATTAGCGCCTTGAATAATATCAACATTGGTTTTTCTTCCCTTGTCTTGAATTTCCGGAGGATCCAGCCTGCCATCCTTCTGCATGAAGCAACCGTTGTTTTGTTGTGTTCGCTTAAGGTAAGGTCGTTAGACATTATTACCCCAAGGTCTTTAACATTATTCATCTGGTTTAAGATAGCGTCTCTGTCTGTCCGATACTGTGTTGTTTTTGATTTCTTCGTTTTATGCATACCGGAGGAAATGGAACTTATCTCCATTGAAAACCATGTTATTCTCGGTTTCCCATTTAAAGACTTCATTTATGTCTTTTCGTAGCCTTTCGACATTCTTTATTGATGTTATACTCGTACCCGTTCTTGTACCATCTGCAAAGGGTGATATGAAGCTGTGGCTTGTGTTTGCGTCAATGTGGGAAAGAGAAAAAGAGGATGCGAGTACAGTTACTTCATAAGAATGAGGAACAAGAGGGGTGCAAGTATAGTTCCTTAGGTGGACTGAGCTTTTTACCGTGGGGGCATTGCAGATGGCATGGTTTACAACTGCGAGTTGTGATCTGTTTGTTAAAATGTTGTGTATCCATCTCCTAATTTTTCCAGTTATTCTCATCTTTCGCATTTGATGTGCTTTGACATCATGGTCACATTTGCCAAATGCTTTTGCAAAGTCTTGTAAATCATGTCAGCATTTTTTTTTTTCCAGAGCTTCAACAATCCTATCCTAATGTTCGAGCAATTGAGAGAGGCAAAAATTTCCCTCCCTGAAACCATGTTTTCCTGGACTATGAAGATTATGCACTTCCATGAATTTATTCAGTTTGCCTCTTAGGACCCTTTCGAAGGCTTTGATAATGTGCGATGTTAGTGCTACCGACCGATAGGTTTTTAGGACTGTTTTGCTTCCACCTTCGTGGAGTGGGACGATGTGAGTCATTTTCAGACTCTCGGGAATGATGCCACAATCTAGACTTCTTCAGAGGAGATATAGTACTCGTGCTAAAGATGTTTTGCATTTCTTTAGGAAGACTGAGTTCCATGAGTCCAGGTCTGGGGCTGAGTGCAAGGTCCATCTGAAATCTTGTGTTGAGGAGGCGTTATCTGATATGTGTACGCTTAGGGGATTACTGTATACGAAGAAGTCTCTTAGCTCACCGATTCATATTCTTCCTTAAAGATACCTTCTGTTTTCAGTGGGTCAACGGTTTGTGGTACTAGATATATGTTTTGCATATGAACAAGTCTATCTTGGGTTATTTCTTATTTCATTAATGGATTCTTTTTCTCGTGTTTTATAGGACATTTTTAGTTTATGGTCTGCGTCCTAATTTTTCAGAAATTTTCTAAAACGAAATGATTTGAGATGGGAAAATGGTAAGATGAGCCAGTTGTGACTAGGTATTAACGAGGAGGTTGAGGGATTAGGGCTATGTAGCTCTTACAAGGGATAGAGAGAATATTGATAAAGAAGATAAGGACACTTGTTTTGCGACCACAAGGTTGGAAAAAATAATCGGGAGTCCTTGAAAAACAGGATCAGAAGTTGTCGCATTTGGAGGAGTGTTAAAGAAACTGAGAGGCAAATAAAAAAAAAAGATACAGGTCATTAAAATAGAGAAGTTAGGGAATGAAATGATATAGTCGCTGGGCATGAACACAGATTCAGAACATTTAAAGGGATTCGGAAGTTTAAAAAAACAGGAATGAAAGTTAAATGTGTAAAAAAGAAAAACTCAAAGTTCTTTGCTATATATCATATAGGTTGTTGAACCAGAGAAAACGCTTATAACAGAGTACCGAAACTCTTGAAATTAGTGGTTAGTGAAAGGGAACACGAGCAATTTCTGGAGCTGATCAGTACACAGAACATAAAGACTTATGCAGTGTGACAGAACTTGGGGATATTAGGACAGACGTAAATAAGATATTGCATGAAGCCGTAGAGAAAAATATTGTGTACTGTTAGAGGTGGAACAATCAGGGAAATTTATGTTTCGATAGATGAAAAGTTTATGAAAGCCCAGTGCTTAAAGAATCAGTGCTGGTTAGCAGAGAGAGAGAGAGAGAGAGAGAGATTATGGAGAAATGTAGAGACTTGAAGATTAATGAATCAACACTGAAGGACTTAACTGAAAATTGGGTGGCACCAAAATTGGAAAGATGAATAAAACAGGAGATGGATACGTGTAGAATACTGTAAATCACTGATGATTTTTGGAGTGGAAGGGCATCTTATTCCAGAAAAGAGAAAAGGCTGAAAAGAGAAGGAATACTAGTTAAAAGAGCACTGCAGGCTATAGAAATGCTAGACGCATTTTATTTAACAAAAGAAAGGAGAAATATTGGTAAATGTATTCAAGACATAAAGGGCCGACCAGTTACAGAGGTACTTAGGCAGGCTAAGAAACTTAAGAAAATGTGAAATTCTGTGGGGTATTCATCATGCGTGACAGTCCAAGGGGAAGAGAGGGAGGAAAGCAAAGACTACAGTCTGAAGGCAAAATGCGGGAGACATCAAATGAGGCAAGGGGACGGAGCAGTCCCGCCAGCACCGCAGAGGTCAAGAATGCTAAACGATGGACATGTCTGATTAAGAGTAATGTATACAAGTACAGATGGACTAGTAGTTATGGTAAGGAGGTGGTCCAGTGTGGTTCTTCATGGAGGTGGTACAGTGAAGCGTTTCTGGGAGGTGGTCCAGTGTGATGGCCAAAAAGTTGGTACATTGTCATGGTCCAGGATGTGATACAGTGAGATGGCTCAGTGTGCTGGTCCGTGGAAGTGGTCCCGTGTGGTATTCCAGGGAGATGGTCAAGTGTGGTAATCCAGGGAGGTGGTCCAGTGTAATGGCCCAGGAAGGTGTTAGTGTGGTAGTCCGGGGAGCTTGTACGCTTTGGTAATCTAAGAAGTTGGCATAATATTGTGTTATAGGCATTTAGTGCTGTGTGGTGATCCAGGAAGTTACCAGAGTGCTGTGTGGTGGCTAAGAGAGTTGGTGCAATGTGGTCATCTAAGAAGATGGTGCAGCGTTGTGGCTAGTGAGTTAGTGCAATGTGGTGGTCCAAGAAGTTACCATAATGTAGTGTGGTGGCTCAGGGAGGTGTTTCAGTATGGTAGTTTACCTGGTGTAGTCTCTGGAGGTCTTGTACCCCCACAGCCCGGGCTGGGTCCAGGGTGCTGGACGGGGTAGTTGGTCGACCAAGCTGTTGGAAGCCGCAGCTTGCAAGCCCACATAACCCCCGCAGCCCGGCTGGTCTGGTACACACTGTAAATACTTGTCCAGGGCACTCTTAAGTTTCACTCAGCATCCCATGGTGTTTGTAATGATTGCAGGTAAGATGTTGAAAAGTTTTGGGCCCTGTATGTTTTGGGTGTTCTCTTTTTTTGTGCACATTGCACAGAGGTGATATTTTACAAAGCCTTCCATGTCAGTTGTGCATGTAGGTATTGGTGATTTTATACCTCTCCCGTCTACGCTGCAGGGAGTAAAGCCGGAGAAATTTCAGCTGTTTCCAGTGGTTTATTTCCTATACCACTTTAATATGGGCAGTAAAAAATCTCTGAGCACTTTCTAATTCCGCAGTTTTGCCTCCTTCGAACGCAACAAGATTCAATTCGATAAAGAATTTACGGCTTGAATATCATCATTGGTTTTCTTCCCATGTCTTGAAGGTCCGCAGGATCCAGGCTGCCATCCTTTTGCATGAGGCAACCGTTGTTTTGTTGTGTTCTCTAAGGGTTAGACATTATTACTCCAAGGTCTTTCACATTATTCAACTGGTTTATGATACCATCTGTATCTGTTTACTATTCTGTGTTGTTTTTACTTTCTCCGTGCTGGATGAGTTGAAATTCATTTCCATTGAAAAGCGTTTTTCTCGGTTGCCCAGTTAGAGACTTAGTTTATGTCTCTTTGTATCTTTTGGGCATTCTTTATTGGTGTGATTTTCATTATTATTCCTGTATTATCTGTAAAGAATGATATGGAACTGTGGCTCGTGTTTGGGTCAATGTCAGATATAAGAACGAGGAACATGATGGGTGGAAGTACAGTTCCTTGGGGACTGAGCTTTTACCGTGGAGGCATTACAGATGGCATGGTTTACAATTGTTTTGTCATCTGTTAGGTAAAAGAGTTGCATACTCATCTTTCAATTTTTCCAGTTATTCCAATCTTTCGCATTTTAAGTGCAGTGACACCATGGTCACATTTGTCAAATGCTTCTGCAAAGTCTTTGTAAATCACTTCTGCATTTTCTTTGTTTTCCAGAGCTTGATCAGTCCAATCATAATGGTCAAGCAACTGAGAGTGGGTTCTGTAGATTCTTCACTTTTTATGAATTCAGTCAGCTTGTCTCTTAGGACTCTTTCGAAGATTTGATTAATGTGCGATGTTAATGGTATCGGTTGATAGTTTTTGTGACTAGTTTACTTTCACCTTTGTGGGATGGAGAGATGCAGGTTAGTTTCAGACTCCCGGGAACGATGCCAGAATCTATACATTTTTTCCAGAGGATATATAGTGCTTGTGCCAAAAGTGTCTTGCATTTTTTTCATGAAGACTGAGTTCCATGAACCTAAGCCTGGGGCTGAGTGCGTGGGCGTGCTTTCAATAGCCCTCTTGAAATCCTGTGTTGAGGTGGTTTCCCTTCTAAACAAATATTTTGACTCAGTATTTACTGTCGAAAAATTCATCTAGAATACCACAAGCACAAAAATGTATTTTTAGGCACCGGAAAAAAATGGACATTGGAAATATTGAATGCCACCGCAGAATATGTAAAGACGCTGTCCGGCAAATAGCTTTTCCGATCACCAAAATATTCAACAAATCTTTGCAGAAAGGAAAAGTGTCAAATGACTGGAAGCCAGCGAATGTAACACCAATTTTCAGAAAGGGAAAAAGAAAACGTACCGCGAACCATCTTCCTATCATCTTCAATGCGATCCTGGGAAAAGTGTTCGAAACAATAGTTAGAGACAAAATAGTTAGAAACGGAGAAGATTAGTGTGAGAACCGACCTTGAGCATGATGTATAGGAATAAAGGATCATATTTACTGAATCTGATTGAATTCTGTACTCATATATAACTGGAACTCTGATTTACCTTATGATATACTCAAATTTTCGTAAAAACTTTAGAAAAGTACCACATTAATCATTAGTAAGTAATAAAGTTGACGATATGGAAAATCGAACTTGCACGTGGATACAGGACTGGCTCTCAGACCGAAGCAAACAGTAGTGGAGAACGGAGTGACTCTTGAATGGCTGCACGAAGGGTCATTAGGGAAGCCAGCGTCAAGCTGCATCCACCAGCGGAATGTCTTTAACACCTTCGTCAGGAGTTGGGGATAATTCTAAAACCACATACACTCACTGTGCATGTGTCCTTTCTGTTGGAGCGGTTTTAGACAATAGTTTTGATTTATACTGGCGATTATTTTTTCTTCAGAGGAATAGAATATATATATATATATATATATATATATATATATATATATATATATATATATATTTATTTTTATTTTTTTATATA
>JAYMFT010416298.1:0-17913 GCA_038088735.1 Panulirus argus | reverse complement strand
ATATAACGTCAATGGGATGGTCTTGATTAAGGCCTCAGGTGCTCGTGTCGTCTCAGCTAAGATATAAAAAGCCACATCTTGAGAAGGGAGATCCTAGTAAATGTAAAAATCATACTTCACTGTCACTTTGATAACATCTAGAAAGAAGAGTCTACGGTCTACTGTGCACTGGATTTGTAGAACTGAAAAAAAATAAAGGGTTTTCGATCCAGTATTTCTAGAAAAGTTTTGGAAATGTCTGGGGCATTATGGGGTGCGTCACAACCTGCCGATTCTCTAAATATTTGACGTCCACCCTTTGTTGGTGCATTGCGAATATGATGGCTGATGGCTGGTCTGGAGTTCAAAAAAGGATCGAACGGCTCCATAAACATCATGACATTTACCCTACTGAACGATGGTGCTGTCAAGAGGATATCCAAAGAAGGTCTACAGCCAGCACTAGAGATTATGAGTTTGTGTTATTAAGGATCAGGAACGGTTATAATCTTCAGTAAAACTGAAATAGAAACCCAGCCAAGATCCTATACAATGCTAATATTTTCATGGTATCTTCTATTGCATGGGAAAAATCAAACTTGAAGTAAGGAATAATTTCCAAATACTCCCAAGCCTCTGGGCCCTGTTTCTGATAGTGAGAGACACTCACGTTCTTCCTGACGCGGTGAAAACTGCATATCAGACGATATTGCTGTCTGCCCTGTCTATACGGTTGAGGCCTGGACCATGACAAAGAATGATGTCGATTATCAGCAGCGTAGAGAAAACCCCATCAGGCTTTGCATGGCAAAACAAAAGCAAGTCAAAAGTATAGAAATAAGAAGAATGATACAGCTATCCCATATGTTGGTAGAAATAGAAGGGAAGCATTTGAGGTACTTTGGGCACGTTGATCGAACGAACAGGGCTCAGCAACCATACTCTAAGCGATCAGCTGGAGGCTGGGTACAAGAGCTATCAGAAGAGCTCGTAAGAAATGAAATGATTGCATACAATAATGCTTAACAAGACCTGTTGTCAGCTACCATCCTAGGTTTAAGCCAACAAATACCTATTCGGGACAGACAGCTGTGGATACAACTAGTGCCCTCTATTACACACTCTGTCCAGCTGACAAGTGCAAGCCTACGTGGGAACTGAGGACCTCGTTATCCTTACGTTTGAAAGGTAACTCGTTAGTTGCTTCACAGCATAACTCTTCAGAGTGTAATTATCCTTAGAAATTGGTTTGATTATAGGTATTTTAAAGTAAGTCCTTGACTTTTAATGGAGTTCCTCATTACAAGGAAATATTGCTTTTAGTGAGGGTAAGAAGACTGTAGAACATCTGTACAGTGACGGTAGGGGAGCGTCTCTCTTATAATTGGCTCATTACGATAATGGAGTTCAGATGTATGCCAGTCATGTGGGCCTCGGCTGTATACCAGTCGTATGGCCTACGACGAGACTGGAGCTGAGCAGTATACCAGTCATGTGAGCTATGATACCGGAGTGTACCTGCACACCAGTCATGTAAGCTATGATAATGAAGCTTAACTGTATACCAGTTATGAAGGTTACGACACTAAAACTTAGCTTTATACCAGTCATGTGAGCTATAATACCTGGGTGTAACTGAATGCCAGTCATGTAAACTATGATACTGGAGCTTAACTGTATACCAGTCATGAGGGCTACAGCACTTAAGCTTAGCTGCACGCCAGTCATGTGAGCTATGATACTGGAGTTTAACTATATACCAGTTATGCGGGCTACGATACTGGACCTTAACTGTATATCAGTCAAGTGAGCTACGTCATACTGGAGCTTACCTATATACCATTCATGTAAGCTATGATAACAGGAATCTCCGGTACACCTGTCACATGCCGCTCGGTAATGCCGCTCAGCGGTACACCAGTATTTCTTTTATTTGAAAACTCCAGTGACGGACAGATGTGCTCGCCGAGACCAGACTTTAGATGTAAAAAAGAACAGGGATTATTGAGACTAAGAAGCAAAAGACAAGAGAAGAAGAATGTAAGAGCTTTTAAAGAAATGAAAACCTTACCTTTTGAAATGTAGATATTAGAAAAAGAAAGATGCTGAGAAAGGAGCAAACATCCTAACGGCCCACCCTTTAAGTGCCAGCGGCCACACAGTAATCACGTGACGTAGCGGTTGCTGAGTAATTCGTGATCTAGCTAATGGTGGAAGCAAACAAAGAGCCAGCCACCCAGCTCTCGGTAACAAAATTTGTTGTATTAACACCAGGGGAGGGAAAGGGAACCAATACTGCGGCTGATGGCAAGTGCAATACGGTTGGTGGGTAGAACTGAAGAGATAATAAGGCGGATTACTTTACACTATACTCAGTCAGTTAAGTGTATAAGAGCTGGAACCTCCCCATATGTATAACCAGAACTCCTTGTAGGATTCCCAGTTCCCTAGAGGCAGACTCCCTAACTAGGAGCGGTGGTAAATGGACGCATTTTGCATCGCTTCGCCGCGTTAGGCCTCTCTTCCTCCCCTCAGGCTCTACTCCTCCTAAAGACTCAAACACGACCTTGTTCACTTCTCTTTTTTATCGCCATTACCTTCTGTACTACAGTAGGCTTACATGGCTCGTGTGGTTTTTCAAAACTGTTTTAATAATATAGTGGAGCAACCAGTTCCAGTCTTTATCTAACCAGCGTAGGTTCTAAGAGGGGTGCCTTTGCCACAGGACATAGGAGTGCATAGTAAAGACAGCCAGCAGAGGGTCAGTTGTCTCCTGGCTAAGTTTTGAACCTTAATCTATCTGTTCCTATACTAAGCGGGTGAGACGACGCTAAAACAGTGAGAAGGCTCTCTGCCCACCATCCATTCCCACCAGCAGCATCGTAGAAGACCCAGGTATTGGTGAAGTAAGCCTGCAGGGAATTTAGCAGCATAGAACAAAGGGAAATCATACTTTAAAGTCCTAATGCACTGTCCCATACTCTGCTGCGCTTCAATATATTTTAACTGTTCTCTTCATTCAGATGGTACCTGAACTGATGAAAAATTTGTCTGATCGGTTTTTGAAGGCATTTATCATCTTTGTATTAACGACGTTTGACAGTAAATTATTCCAGTTTTCAACGCATTTATTTACAGACACTTTTTCCAGTTGTCATAGTTACTGTATCCTCTTGTCTTTTTATTGGATCTTCCTTTTCTACGCTGTTGGATTTATCTAAAATTTTGAAAACCTGTATTATGTTATGGCGAGGTATACGTTTCTCAGGAGAAAAGAAATCTACTCTTAACCTATTTTCATATGCCACGCTTCTCAAAGATAGAATCAGTGGTGTCGTCTGTCTTTATACTCGTATAGGAGGTTAACTTCGCTTTCCGTGATGAAAGTCAACAGGGTAGGGGTTAAGGTGAAGCGCAAATGTGAAGAAGATATCAGCACTGGACAAAGTGGAACTAGTCTATAAAAGTTTCTCCCTGAAGAATGACATTCTTTCTGCCCGAAGTCACAATCAAAAGCGACGGAAGAATAAACCTGAATTTCAATAATGACATTATTAAAAAAACTGACCTCCAAATATGTTCTGTCGCAGATCTATCTATCATTGTTAAGAACACCAAAGCTCTACAGTGTTACGACCTAGGAAATGAACAAGCTTGGTCAAACATTTCTGACTTTAATAAGTCAGAAATGTTTTTCTTCCGAGTTCAGACAGTTACTGAATCCAGTTTGCCTAAGGCAGACAAGGCTGAAAAACCTGCGGATGGGGCCTGAAAGGACGAAAACTCCACACCAACAGCCATTAAACTGAGCCTCAGCAATTCAATATAAGAGTAAAAATGCATCACTAACATTCATCAGTGATTTATTTTCGGTACATTGCCAACCATTACCGTGGCCTTTCGTTGGGAGACAAACTTTGTCATCATGATGAATGTTCCATAACGCTGTCGGGTTGTCATAGGATTAACGTGTACACAAAAAAAAAAAAAGAAAAAAATTTGAAAAGATGCAATAGATGTATGATGTTCTCTGATGCCACAGATACAACAGGGTTAGTTAATACATCCTGTGCAGTGAAGCTAAAAGCTATTTAGTCCTGCAAATCGTAATATAATTAACATAAATATTCTTTTAAATATCACGCAACTATTTCACAGTCCTATATTCAGATTTAAATAGCATTTGTTTTTTCTTTTATTCTATGATATTTTCACTGGGCAGGACTGACCCTCAATGCATTATTCAACAGAATAGGAAGGCTTAACATGGTAAGCCGTAGCTTATTGTATAAAAAAGAAGAGAGATGAATGCTTTACAACAACACTCACTCGTTCTGATATATCTTTTTTCTTTCCGTAAACAAAATTGTTATTCGATCAATTTACGAGGCTACGTTACATGCCAAACATTGTATGTAAACTTTCACAGAAATATAACGATAACGCTGAGACGTTGCTGTGCGACTTATGCGATGTGCATCATCATTTAGTGATAGTTATGTTTATTTCGGAATAGAAAATGCTTAATGAAGATACACGATCTATAGGTTATTTTCACGTCGTTCAAATCAAGGAGAATCAACAATGGCAAACGCCGTTTGGTGGTTGATCCTTAATGGAGACGCAGAAAGCGTATTTGGGGCGTCAGCTCACGTCTTCGGGAAAAGGAAAGTTCAGTAATCGACGAGATGCACACGATTCAAAATTCATTTTGGTTGAATACTTCTCTGACTCGATTTTTCTGATAACGGAATCTATATATGACAGACGAGAGAGTAAGCTATATCGTATATATAGAAATATTACTGATATGGATAGAAATGAACGTGGATAACGAGTGGTGGATGATTATTTGTGCTTTTGCACCTGGCCACGAGGGGACTAACGATGAGAGGCGCAGCGTTTTGGCGGGAGTGTGTCAGCAGTTTTGATGCGAGAGATCGGTTGTTCGTGATGGGTGATTTGAATGCGAAATTGGATAATGTGGCAGATGAGGGAATCACCTGGGGGCGTGGAGGATTCAGTAAAGTGAACGGGAATGGCAGACAGCTTGTGGTGTTGCGTGCCGAAAACGGACTGGCGATTGGGAATAACTGGTTTGAATAAAGGGACTTACATAAGTATACGTGAAGTAGAGAAGTTGGCAAGCGGGCGTTATTGGATTATGTACAAAATGATCCATGTGCACAAGAGAGAGACTTGTGGATGTGAATGTGCTGAAAGGGGAAGCTGTTGGGGTGTCTGATCACTGCTTGGTGGAGGCGACGGTGGAAATTTATAAAAGTTCTAGGGAAAAGAGAAAACGATGTGGGTGAAAAGAAGTAGGTGAATGGAAGTGAACAAGAAAAAAGGCTGGTGTGAAGAGATACCAGGAGACAGTGAGCGTAGAAGGGCAAGAGGAGAGAGAAAGTGAAGATAAGGGAGTGGGAGAGGAATTGGAGGTATTTAGGAAAGCAGGTTTAGCATGTTAGTAGAGAAGTTTGTAGCATGCAGAAGTTGAATAGCAGAAAAAGGGTACTGAGTGGTGGGATATCGAGGTGAAGTTTCTCGTGAAATGGAGAGAGAGAGTTATGGGTGTTATTTACAGAGAAGTGCGATTAACAGGAAAATGTTCATAAAAAATCGGTAGGAGGTCAGGATGAAGGTGCAGAAGCTGAAAAACAACGCAAATGAGAGCTGGGGTGAGCAAATACAAGCAGACTTCAGAGAGAATAAGATATTTTGGAAGGAGGTTATCTGTATGAGAAAACCAAATGGGAACATCGGTGAAAGGGTCAAATAAGGAATTCATAATAAAATGATATGAAAAGGAGATGGATTAAGACCTGTGAAGGACTGTTGAATGTGTATGATGTAGCGTGTTTGGACCGGGGAGGTAAGCGAAGTGAGAGGGTCATGGATGGTTGTTAGAGAAGAGATGCTGAAGATTTGCGTAAGATGAAATGTGATATGTCGGCTGGAGTGGATGTTATTGCAGTTGAATTTCTTAATAAGAGGGGGAGCTGTGTTGTAGGATGCATAGTTAAGATTTTCATTGTATGTATGTATCATGGGGATGTGCCAGAGGATTGGCGGAATGCCTGTGCGAGGCCATTATATACAGACAAGGGGACAAGGGTGAATGTTCGAATTACAGTGGGATAAGTTTTTTTTTAGTGTACCTGGTAAGTGGTATGGGAAACTGGTGATTGAGATATTCTTAGATAAACAGAAGGATTTGTATGTGGCATTTATGGATCTAGAGAGAGCATATGATAGGGTTAATAGAGATGCTTTGTGGAAAGTGTTACGAACGTATGGTGTAGGAGGAAAGCTATTTGAAGCAATGAGGAGCTTTTGTCAAAAGAGTAAGGCATGTGTGCGAGGAGTTAAAAAGGAGGCCGTTTTTTTCCAGGTGAAGATTGATCTGCGGCAGGGAGTATGTGATGTCACCATGACTATTCAATGTGTTCATGGATAAGGAAGTAAGGGACATGAAGGTAAGGGTCTTAAAGAGAGAGGAAGGTATGCAGTCTGTTGGGCATGGGTAGGGTTCTGAGAGGCAAGTTAGTTGATGTTTGCTGATGACACGGCGCTGGTGGCACATTTGAGTGATAAACTGCAGAAATTAGTTTCTAAGTTTGGGTGTGTGAAAGGAGAAATCTGAAAATAAATGTATATAAAAGCAAGGTTATTATGCTTAGAAGTGGAGAGAAGCAGATTAGTTGTGTGTGAGTCTGAATACAGATAACTTAGAGGAGTTGAAGTGTTTTAGATACCTATAAATGGAAATGGAAAACTATGGAACAAAGGGACCTGAAGTGAGCCATAGGCTGGTGGAGAGGGTTAAGTTTCCGAAAAAAGGAAGAGCTAAGATGTGAATGTTTGAAGGTATAGCAGTTCCTAGGGTGTTTTATGGATGGAAGGCATGGGTTATGGATGAGAATGTACGGCTAAATAAGCTGGAAATAAAAGGTTTGAGGACAGTATATGTTGTGAAATAAGAGGGTCAGAGAGAGGTATGATTATAAGAAGAGTGTTGTTGAGAGAGTTGAAGAGGGTGTGCTGGAATCGTTTCGACAGATGGAGAGAATGAGTGAGGAGAGGATGACAAAGACAATATATGAGTCAGAAGTGGACAGGATAAAGAGAAGGGGAAGACCAAATTGGAGGTGGAAGGATAGAGTGAATATGATGTTCACCGCCTGGGGCATGAACATTCAAATTGGTGTCGACCGTACATGAGATAAAGTGATTTGGAGCAATGTGCTACACACAGGGCGACCACGGAAAGGTCTGTGGGGCCTGGTCGTGCATAAGGGGCTGAAGTTTCGGTGCATTGCACATAACAGCTAGAGAATGGATGTGAGCGGATACGGCCATTTCTTCGTCCGTTCCTGGCGCTACCTTGCTAACACGAGAAATGGCGAATAAATGAAAAGGAATAAATACTGATACCCTGTTCCTCCCCTGCAAAAAGACATTATAGCAAAAATTGTAAGAGTTCCGTCCCGTTTAACGATGACTGATATCAGATTTTTCACTCAATTCATTAGTCCCATTTCTTCCTACAACAACTAACGAAGATTCTCTTAATTCCCGCACCCTGGGGGGTGGGGGGACATTACATCTCATATTCTCCCAAGGAATGTAAGAGGATTCAAAGAACAGATCAGTGTGTCCCATCGAGGTTGTTTGTAATAGCAAAAGAGATCAAAAGCACAAAGCTTCGTATGGGTGAATGGAAAAACAAACACAAGAATGACTAAAAGAGTAATACCTGTAAACGTGGTTAGATACTAAGGTGCAGAATTTGGCAGTCGTGAACTTAAAGCAATATATCATTTACGATTTAGCATTACTTACAACTGCTGCTGTTGGGAAGTCATTCTGTAAAGTCCTATTAAAGATAGTTTTTGACTCATTTGAAGTAAAAAAAACGCTGACCTACATTTTTGCATCCATTACTGTCGATAAAATCATACTGACTTAGATCTAGAGTTGCTACCTACGTAGATCAAGAGCGTTGAGTCCTTTGATCATTTTCAGTACCTGAATACCTTCATTAGATCAACTCTTAGCCTTAATCTTCTCCAAGTGTGGCGACAGAAACCGAACGCAATATTCAGGTTGGGAAAACAGCAGTTAATTGCATAGGGAGTGGTATATTTTCTCAGATTTGAATTGGAATGCCTTAGCTTAAGGCCTGAAATTGTGTTTACTTAGGAAAAAAAAAAATTTCTTGGGCTGCTTACACGCCTTTAGGCCATCGGAGATTACTAATCTAAGTATTTTTCCTCTTTTTCGTTATATGCCTCAACAGAGTTCACAATGTAGTTTGTCTTCTCGTTTTTATTGCCAGTGTGTGTTATTCTTTTCTCTTGATGGAGAGTATAATGGAGGCAGCAGAGTTCTGTGTAAAACTAGGAGTGAAAAGTGGAGGAAGGAAAAGTGGTTGTATGTATACATATGGTAGGATGGAAAGGTCAAGAATATTGTGAAAAAACAAAACGGGTCCGTGTATGGAGTCTCTCCTGAAGAGTTTCCAGGAGGTGCAGGAAAAGATAGAAAAGGAGAATAAGGAGCAGAGTCAAAAAACGATGATTATAAAGGGAGAGAGAGAGAAAAAAAAGAAACCTTTATGAAATGTTTGTAGAGAAATGGAACTGTGCTGAGACGAAGACTGAAAAGAAAGAAGGAGAAAAAGCACTAAGGGTAAAAGAAAGAAGTGGAAAAATACGAAGATTGAAAATGAAAGAGGTGCTGAAGGATGTCTTTCAACAAAATCTGATGAGTTCATAAATCGCTGGAAGTCGTTCAATTAAAGAGCAGATCACATCAAAGAATGGGAGTTAAACAGGGATGTCATGCATGAGGATGGAGAGAGGGGAAGGGAAAATTCTGAAATAGGAAACTATATTTAACACTGAGATGACAGCAGCTGCAAGTAGGTTAAGCATAGGAAAAACACCTGGACTGGTTGGGATACTAGCAGAGATATCGAGGAATGGAGGTGGTGTGGCGGCAGAATGGATGTTCGTGAGAGAACGCCAGCTGACTGGACAGGAGGAGTGATAGTCTTTCTACAGACAAAAGGGTCGGAAGGATGAGTGTAGATATTATAAGAGAATACTGTCACAAGGTGGTGAAGATGATAACAGAGTGCAGAGCAGGTGAAAAGCAAGAACATTTCCAAGAAACGTAGAGTGTTAGATAATGAAATCTGTGAGGATGGTGACAGAAACGTTCATAGGAAAATGAAAAGTTTCAGGTAACATTCAATGGCCTAAAAAAGAAATGCATGTTAGAAAAGTGAATCAGAATGTGCTGCTGGAGGGAATGGAAATCTGTGGCGCAAGAGGAACGTTGCTAGATGCAGCAACATCACTTTGCAAGAGACGTGTCATAAAGCATGTATGAAATCAGTGGCAGGTTGGATGAAAGTTTTTATATACGCGTGGAGCTGAGAAAGGACATCATTCTTGGTTCTTCGATGTATAGATAAATGAGACAACAAGAGAAAACAAAGGAAAAATTGTTAAAAGAGGGAGCAAAGCATAAGTTTAAATGGAAAACCTTGATCGTTGGTGAGTATCTTCCGTGATAAGATCTTAGTATTGCCAAAGAAGAGTTTGAGAGATTACAGATGGCGAATGAATTTTCCACGATGTGTGAAAGGGAGTTGAAGTAAATCCCAGCAAGAGTCTTCTTACTTGTACTACGACGAGACTTTGCCTGAGACAGAGCTAGAACGTAGTACTCACCGATAACACGGGAAAGCAGAGTGGCAAACTTTGTAAATCCATACATAATGAATAAGAATGGTGGGCTGAAGTGCAGGGATAGGGCATTTACTTAACTGGGGTCTGTATTATACAAATACGGCATAATCGACGAGGTAGTGAAAGAGAGGACTGTCCAAGGGTGTAGGTGACTGCATCCTAAGAGAGCATTACGAAAGGCCAAAACGTGACTGTGAATGTGAAACTAGACTTTTACACGAGCCTGCATCTTTGATAGTTGTCAGGGCAGGATCACCCATGACCTATCCCTGGCCAGGTGAGTTTAAGGGGCCTGAGGAAAAACATAGTTCTGGCAATCATAAACTGCATGTGTGAAACATGGAAGTGAAACACAGCAGACATCTCTAGGATTCAGAATTTCAAATAAGGTATCAGCAGGTGGGATGGAGTAAATGAATGTGGGGTGTCAGAGAAAAGGAAAGACATAGGAAGTGGAGGCGAGAGTGGGTCGAGCGAAATGCCTTGAAGCGCTTGGTCATGTTGAGAGGAGCGAGGTAGAAGATGACAAAGAGCGAGGGTGGAAGATACCCGGCATCCTGGGGGGAGGAGGAGGAGGAGGAGGAGGAGGAGGAGGAGGAGGAGGAGGAGGAGGAGGAGGAGAAGGAGGAGGAGGAGGAGGAGGAGGAGGAGGAGTAAGGAATGATATTAGGAATAAGACACAGAAAGGTATGGTGTGAAGGGAGCACGTTAGGGTGATGAGTTTAAATGTAGCCCGGATAACTTTCTGTCCTGGCCACACCCTTCAAGGAGTAGCCGGAGGGACTAAGGGGTCAGCGATAAGTATGTAGATAGATAGATATGTAAATCTTTGTACTTATGGACATCAAAATCCATCATTTTGTCCAAATCAGCGTTCAGTTTCTAGTATGGCTTTATTTACGAGTGTTTTTGGCGACTATTGTTATTTCACACCAATGCCCATTATAAGTTTCATTGATATATAATAAAGAGAATAGGTCTCATGGCCAATCCCTTTGTTACTCCACTTGTTTTGTGTAGCAATTTGTTTTTGCTTTTAGTCAGTCAGCAAGTTCTGTAGACAACGAAGTACAGGCAACTAAAAAAACGAATCAGTACACTTTCTGTTCTTCACATCGTAAAACACAGGTTATATTTTCTTCTTAGTTTCGCCATGTCATAGTACCCCCTGCTCTCCTGTTTTGGTAATGATACTACACAAGATAGGAAAGCTGTCATGTACAGTTAGGAGAAGAAGGAACTTCCTTTAAAGGAACTTCTAGGTAATTCCACAGTCTTATCGTCTGCTACATGTTGTACTGAAAACTTTCTTCTATTTGCTAGTAAGATATATTTGAATGTTTGATATATGTGAAAAAGAATCTATTACCAAATTGAAATGAAATACACAACAGTAAATGAATATTTGGAAAATCTGTTAGATTTGATAACTAACATATCAGAACAAAAACATTTCATGTGAAGTCTCGTTATTTTTTCTGTGTTTCATTCGTTGTAAGCGCTAGTTGACGAATGGAATGGCATCAACATGACTGAGGAGTCTTATTCCGTTGTCTTTTGAACAGTAATGGTCATTCATACTCTAGGGTCCTGTGATTAGAGGAAAATTAGCATGCATTGGTACGATGATTACTTCACAAGCAAAATAATGATGTCCTAATATCTGGAATGTTTTTGATTACCAGTTCAAACGTTCCCCTAAACAAATACATTAGATTTTATAACAATCCTAATCAACCCTTTCGTTTCATATTATTTTCCTTCATGAGACAAAATCTTTTGGTAAGAGGGATCTTTCCCACTCTGGTAGCAGAATCTTAAATTCTCCCATTACGATGGAATAGCTTTCATTACGCACCTCCTTAAAAATGCATATGTTTACAGTACACAAGAATGTAGTAATGTTAATAATGATCACTGCATCTTTTTTTTTTTTCTGTACTGGACGAAGATTAACCTTAACTGACAGTAAATCACTGCCCCTTGCTTTGTTTCCTCTGGTCGCTGTTAGACACAGTTTGCTTTGGAATTGCATATTCGACAAGGAAATCTTTATTCATAATGTCTGAGAAGGATTCGAAGATATCACTTATCATATAATCTCCAAATGTTATGCAATCGTCTCTAAAAACTTTTTGCAAGTGTTGTAAGCAAAGAATAGGCAACTTTGATAAATGTCAGCGAATTGTCGTGAGAAGTAATTTAGGAGGTGGTGGTTGCCTTGTCGACACAGGAGCCACATGCATAGTGAGAGTGGATGCGAGAATCACACTCAGCAAACACGAATCATAGAACACAGATGCTCGGGATAAAAGTGCTGGGGGGATTTTCTGTCCCGTCTTTTTATAGAGAGGTCTGAGGAATACCGCGTAGGCAGGCGACAGGCCCGTTGCTTCATCCCTTGGGTATGCGTGACACACAGGCCGCTGTTGGGATTGACTGTGTGATCAGCTGGTTTGACTTTGTGAAGGAAGACCACTGAGGCTTTACGGGAAACACGTCAGAAACGATAAACTAATGTTTTTTACAATATTGTACTAGACCACAAGAATCAGTAACGGTAACGTTAATTAGTAACCAGTGGTTGAAGTAGACTAACAACACAAGTCCGATCTTCGGCAGAGGAAAAATCTGAAATAAGTCTGTTTTCAAAGTATACAGGAAATCATTGCAGCTTATGTGACGACGAAGCATATGGAATTATCTTGCCAGGCAGACAGCAGTGATGGGTAAATTTTCCCAGAAGCATCCTGTCCTCGTTGCAAGAATTTGTATCAGCGGTTCGCGTTGCTGACCGTGATGTATACATGGCCTGCTCCGGGATTCAGCGTATAAGTTCTAATCTTGGTTGTTGGGCAAAAGGTCAACAGCTGGTCGCAAATTCCATTCAAGCTGAGTTAACCAGATCCACCGCCCATGTAATGAGCTGTATAATTCACCCTGTCGAGCCTACATCTACCCACCCTGGCCAAAATGTCTTCCTATCTTACACAAGACTTATATTCTCTGTATATTAAGACAACAATCTATAGCCCAGATTTCTAGAACAGGTAACGTAGCTCTTTCTAGGATAACATAGGATGATTGGTGTTGCAGATGAACCCGTGTTTTGCATGGTTTCGCCAACCGTGTGCTGATATCCTTAACCAAACTAGGTTGTGTCGTCTCCCTCGGTTCGCGTCGCGTTCTGTCACGCTACCTTCAGGAAGGTGAAGGAGAATGGTCAGCGAAAGGGTACTACATTGCCTGTTTTGATCACTGTAAATGAAGTTTCTAGTAACTTTGTTTTCATGATAAATTTTGGTACATATCAATGCACATATAAGTTAGTTATCTTTTGGTCCTTAGAATATAGCAGCACATGTACTGTGAAAACGTAAAAAAAAAAAAAAAGAAATATGGTATCTTTTAGTATAATACGCAATATCAAATTACAAACATTAGTGATCCCCTCCTGAAAGTCAGGAGCTGCACACCTATCGACTGTTGACAAAAAACATCGTTCCAGTTTTTTACACAAATTTGTATCGGGAGAAGAGACGTCATCACAGATATCATGGCATGTCCCTCTCTTTCCAACGCACACATTCCCTTTTTGTTTGCATGCTCCAAAAGTCTTCCACTAGGGAAATAACAGATAAATCCTCTGACAGTAAATCTTAGGATTACCCTTCGAGTAATCAGGATGAATCCTTTAGTAACCAGGGCTAACACAATCAGGATTTAAATATGGTGAAATCAAAATGGCCCCCTAAGTGCTGTCTTAGACATAAGCCTGATTATTCCATGACGGGCAATGAAAAACTCCCGTTCTTCCAACCACTGCAATCACGCTCCTTGTGATGTAAATCGGGCCAGAAATGTCACCATTTCCAAACCTTAGAATACACTGTAATGGCGCTAGGGAGCAGAAGACACTACCTTCTGTCACAGTCTACCTTCTCCCTTCTTGGAGGTGCTGCAGGCCACACCTTCATCCAATCTACAAACACACACCCTCCTTCTTATCATCCTTCTTGGCTCTCCAGATGCAACTCTCCCTCCTTCCACCATTCTGAAGCTTAGTACCTTTACTCTCATTAAGCTTACTATTCATCTCATCTTTCTCAGGACCCCACGTCACTCCTATTGAGTCCCGACATTCCCTTTCATCTCTCTTCCCCTCTGATGTCCATAACAGTAAAGACTTTTCTTTGGCTCCTTACACGCCTCTGCCTGCATTCTGACATCCCTCGACCTGCCACCTTTCACACGCCCCTGCTACCACTCCAACATAACTCTTGCCACGTCTGATACTATTTAGACTGCCAAATCCCAAGGCCACCCTTCACCATCACCTTTCCTCTCCTCACATAACACGAGAGAATTTAAGCTAACCTGAATGAAATAGGAAGTAATTGAAGTGCCCATAAATTCCTGATTTAGTACAGACAGACAGACACACACACACACACACACACACACACACACACACACACACTTATACACATACATACGTATACATACATATACACTCACCTTCGTTGACTTCACTAAGGTTTTAAACTTGGTCAACCACAACATCATAATAAAGAAAGCCTTCAACCTGGGACTACGGGGGTATCTCGTCTCGTGTCTGGCGGACTACCTGACCGGACGACACCAAGCCTATCTTACTTACCCCTAACCTGCGGTGTCCCAAGATGGGGCTTGCTCTGCTTCCTCACCCTTATCAATGATGCCCTGAGGGACAGAAACAACCACTGGAAGTATGCAGACGACTCAACTTTTGACGTCACTTTTAAGAACACTAATCCTGACTTCATTGTCCTTCATGTCATCATCAACAATCTTCAGGAGCTGACTACAGCAACGACGTCACCAACTGTCACACTAAGAATGCAATGATGCACACCCAACTTGGATGCAGTCATCATCCTGCACCCTGACATCGCACTAGGTCCTGACGTTTTCCGTGTAGTCAGAGACTTCAAATTTGGCGTCACTATAGACGACGGTTTTAAACTTTAAGAATCATGTCAGCATCATCATCAGTCTTCCTCAATCCGTCTGTACTTTCTCCGCCGAATGAAATCACTAGTTGTCTCACCATTTGAACTCAGGAATGTCTATGCCATCTTCGCTCTGTCTAAGCTCATCTACGCCCTCCCAGACTGGTCCTCCCCGCCACAATCGCATCGCTCCAATCACAGCTCGTACAGACAGATATAAGAACAGTCCTACATCTACAATTGTCAACGTTATAAAAGATCCATGAACAAATGCATAGGTAAATAAATAATTAGCTCAATTTTCCTTTAGTAAGGCTATTTGGTATGTCACCTTCTATATTTCTACAGTTATTCATAATATAATTTTCATATAATTATCACGTACTTCATAATGTATAATCAATATTGTTTAATCTAAAACTTCCTCGTATATCTGTCATTTTGATCATGTAGATATACCTCACCTCACTCATGCCCTTTCCTAGCGTGGATTCTTTTTTTGATGTTGAAGGCTCCAGTCACAGACTAAAGTCCACATCAAGACCGGGCCTTAATTGAAATATAGAGAGAAGTGTGAAACGGACAAAGAAAAGACAAGGGAAAGCATTTACGAATTTTGGAGGAAGTGAAATGTGCCAGGTCATAATTATTGGGAAAAACATGAGAAAGTAGAGAGTTCCAAAGCTTTGACGTGTAGGAAAAGGAGTAGATATCAAAACGGCCTACCCTTGAGTTGACGATGACCAAACAATAATCATGAGACGCAGCAGCTTGCCGAGTACTGTGTGGTCTAGCTAGTGGTGGGGGCACACAAGCAACTAGCTCTCGTAACCAGAAACAAAAGTAATACCTATGGAAGAGGAAAAGTGAACCAAAATTGGGGCGTAGAGCAATATGGTCAAGTTTGGAAGTTAGCCTGGGACAGTTTATAAGTCGAATCACTTTCGACTCAACTGTATCAAGTAAGGATACATAGCTAGAACCACCCCAAGTGTGAGAGCAGTACTTCATACAAGGACGAATCAATCCCTTGCATAAACCGAGCAACTGTTCAGAAGAGAAGAAGTTACGACATCTAAACAGGAATTCCAGTTTCTTAGAGGCAGACTTAGCTATTCCTGGAATGTGGGGTTTCCAAGAAAGAGTGGATGTTACAGTAATATCCAGTATGTTCATTGAGTCAAGAGATGGAATTACAGAACCGACAAAGGAAAGACGAGAGTTGTGAGGAGTTTTTGATAGAGAGATGGGTAGAAACTGGGTCTTGGAGGCATTAAACTTAACAAGATTTTGTGTACACCACTGTGATATCCTGTCTAAATCTGAATTTATTGAAGAAGCTGTGTCAAGACGAGATGCACATGAGTGAGAGACGAGGGAGCAGAACTGTGAGATGTGGATGAATGCAGTGTTGAGTCGTCAGCGTATGAGTGCATTGTATTATTTTTGGAGGAGAGGAAATCGTTGAAAAAAATGTGAAAAAGTGTAGAGGACAGGACAGAACCTTGAGGGACGCCGCTGTTGGTGGAGAAAAGGGGGAAGGCTGATCAATCACCAAACACTTAGATAGATTAGCCGTAGAGGAAGCTAGATATGAAGAGCTAAGCAAGGGAGAGAAGCCAAAAGATGGGAGTTTAGAGATGAAACCCCGATGCCACACCCTGTCAAAAGGTTTGGATATATCAAGGGTAACTACATATGACTCCCCAAAATCTTTCAGGGATGATGACCAGTCATTAGTAAGATAGGAAAGAATATCACCAGTGGATCTCGCCTCACGGAAGCCATACTAGTGATCAGAGAGAAGACTGTGATTTTTGAGGTGTTTAAGGATATGGGAGTTCACGAGGGATTCAAAGACTTTGGAAATGGTAGATTTCAAGGCAATAGGACGATAGTTAGAGGGGTCAGAACGGTCACCCTTCTTAGGGATGGGATATATCAATGAATGCTTCCAAGGAGAAGGAAAAGTTTTGGTTTTTAAACAGAAACGGAATAGACGAGCAAACATAAGTGCATGTTCAGAGGCACACTCTTTCAGTACATGAGGATGGATGCCATTAGAACCATAAGCCTTCCTTGTGTTCAGAGAGAGAAGCGCTTTTCGGACAGCCCGAAATGAGATTACGGGAAGAAGCATAGAATTAGTAAGAGGAACATCTGGGGATAAATGAATGTTAGAGTCATCCAAGATGGAGTTAGAGGAGAAACGGGAAACAAAGAGAGTTGCTTTGTCTAAGGCAGAGGCAGTTATAGTGCCGCAAATAATCAGTGCACTCATATGCTGACGACTCAACACTGCATTCATCTACATCATTTAATTCTGTTCCTTCTCTCACTCGATCGGCATTTTGTCTTGACACACCTTCCTCAATGAACTCAAACATGGACAGGATATCTCAGTGGGGTAGACGTAATCTTGTTAATCTTAAGGCCTCTCTTTTCCATGCCAATCAATTAATATGTATTCCCATAATGCCTGCTGACCATTATTCCTGTTAACATATGCATATTTTG
Source organism: Panulirus argus (assembly GCA_038088735.1). Classification (NCBI taxonomy): domain Eukaryota; kingdom Metazoa; phylum Arthropoda; class Malacostraca; order Decapoda; family Palinuridae; genus Panulirus; species Panulirus argus. Next base: position 665 of record JAYMFT010416298.1, on the reverse strand, counting down.
TATGTCCCTATATTCAAACCAGGTATTCCCAATCACCAGTCCTTTTTCAGCACAAAACTCCACAGGCTGATCATCATTTCCATTCATGATACTGAATTCACCATGTCCCGCAATTATACTCTTAGCTGCCAAATTACTCACCGTCGCATTCAAATAACTCATCACTCACTCAGCTCCTCACAAAACATTTGCCTCTCATAATCTTTTCTCTCGCGGCCAGTGCATAAGCACTAAAAACATTCATCTCTCGCAGTCCACTTTAAGTTTTTAACCACATCAGTCGAGAATTCACTTCCTTACACTCTTTCACACACTTCCAGAACTCCCGCTTCAGGAGCAGTGCTACTCCCTCCTTAGCTCTTGTCCTCTCACCAGTCTCTGACTTTACCAATAAGACATTTCCGAAACAGTCTTTTCCTTTACTTTTTGTTTCACTCAGACAATTGGAAGCCCCAGCATGAGCCTTCGAGAAGGATGAGCATTCCCTGCTTGGCTCCATTTTCCGTTCTGTCTTTTAGATATATATATATATATATATATATATATATATATATATATATATATATATATGAGAGAGAGAGAGAGAGAGAGAAAGAAGGTTATCGCACTCCACCTTACGGTTGCACCGCAAGTGAAATGTCAAATTCGGCGAGATATTTCATCAG
>JAYMFT010416287.1:0-17913 GCA_038088735.1 Panulirus argus | reverse complement strand
GCGAATATAGTGTATATGAACCAGCACTTTCATAGAACACAAACCCTCCAACAGTCAGGGTTCGAACCCAAGACCTTATGCATGGTACACGGGAGAGCTACAGCTAAACTATGATCGCTTCTAGTAGGGAAATAAGTGTTCGATGACATGTAATCGAATACACTTCGCCTCACATCGGTGAGCAACGAGGTCTAGACCGGTCAAATCCCATTATGCTCACACAACCAACAGCTAGCGTTTAAAAGAACTTAACTGTTCAAACACGGAGTTATATAAACACGAATATAGTGCATATGAACGCGCACTTTCGTAGAACACACAACCCTCCAAGAGCTAGGGTTCGAACTCAGGACCTTGTGCATGTAAAACCATGGGGTTCCTGCAGTTTTAAGGCTGCGCTTCAATGTATCGAGAAATTATGGACTCTTTGAGTAAGAAGTTCCTTAGCGGGGTCAAGCTCTCTCGCAATAATAACTTTCATATATTATCTTTTGTAAAACCAGAATACAGTGCTTACCAACTGGTTACCTTTACACAAGCCTCCAGGGGGGGTTTTCATATCTGAGGTCATGGGAGGGCTACATGTGCTTGTTATAGTACCTTGTGACCTTGGATTACTGCAGGCTGCTCGTGTAGGATTGTTAAGGTCACTGACGTGGCATAAGGTTGTGGCGGAAGCTCGGGGCCAGTGTCACACTCCGCCGTCAAGTGAAGAACTAACGAGTTCTCCTTCAGCCGCCTCGAGGTGTCCATGAGCAATATCGGGTCACCGGTTCGCTGGATGGCCGTGTGTGTTGCAAGGTTCTGCCGGTGCATCTCGAGGTCCTCTTCTGCGTCAGCGACAGTCATGCCGCTGAAGCCTTGCGTGTTGTGAGCTCCAGCCGGTGCATCGCGAGGTCCTCTTCTGTGTCAGCGACAGTCATGTCACTGAATCCCTCGCATGGCACATCCATACCTGGATCCACAAAGGCGTGCACTTTCATCCCATCATTGTTCTCGAGGTCAGCTCCTTCGTCCATCACATATTGCTGAAGTTTCCTCCACTCTTCACCGAGCGTTGATGTGATACCTTCCCTCGCTGTGATGATGCTGGTGACTGTCAGCGGACGTTGTCAGCCTTCCAGATGTTCCGGCCAGCAGTGACATCCTTATTCCGCTTACAGTAGATCGCTTTACGTAATTACTTGATTGCCTCACTGAGGTTATTACCTGCTCTTCAAAGTACCCATCTCATAGGTCCTCCATGGCGCCCAGCTGTCTGTCACGTCCTACTCCCTCTTTACCCACCTGACTGGGTCACAGAAATATCCACCTTCTCTTCAGCTAACAGGCTGAGTCACCGACGGTATACGCCTCCCACTTGCGTCCACCCGGCTGGGTCACCGACGGTATACGCCTCCCGCTCTGAGTCCTACCGGCTGGGTCACCCATCCCTCTTCATCCTCGTGACGTGATCGGGTCAGAGATGTGTGCACCTACCAGTCTCTCTCCACCTGACTGGAACCGACTCAACTCCCCTCCGTTCCTCAATGCTACTGGATCGTCAAGAACCACTCGTGCTTGTGTTCAAGCATCATCACCCTCTTCTTTGAACCTGGTAACATAGGTACCGCCCACGTTCTCAGCGCCTCGGGCAGAAGCAGCCCTAACATCGTCCAGTTCGGCTGCCTCCGAGTCCTTAGTTCGATCTCGTGTTCTAAGCTTCGTTCAGACTAAAGCCAATTAATGAGGTCTTAAAATCTTTAAAACTCAGCCAAGGCGTCGCGGTATTTATAGCTACATTGAAACCGTACTGTTAACCTGTATGGGAGTCACAATGATTATTTCATTTCGGCTAAACAATGCCAACGGACGGTGTAAGTGCAAATTGTAATACTGGCAAGGAGCAGCTGTTCTATCCTTAGGGAACAACAGACTATAGGCTAAAGAACACGAGTAATATTCATTGACTGTCAGGTATAACGGAGAGTAAGTATGATTAAAGCAGCAGTGTCAGTGAATCCCCACTAGGATGAAATACGTATATAGCAGTGACATACTCATGGCAAACGAATGGCAAGAGTAACGAGTATGAAACATAAATTATGCAAGAAAATAGGTAGGAAGTGCATACAACATAGCGGGCTGTAAGTCTGCCTAAGTTGTCTTTTGAGATTAAAATCGAGAAGTATGATAGTTACGGGCAAGTGGATATTATTAAGGTAAACCACGGAAAAAGGCATACAACAGATTGCAATGTAGAGCGTCGAGCAAAGCAAAAAAGGAATTGTCGGCCTGAAGACATAAACCAGTTCATCTCGTGGCACGAGAAACAACTCGGACTGATCAGAGATAACCATGGACGACAGTTTGTGAGGCCCTTGAAGATGGCTCCCTTCTAATAACTCTTCTTTTTCCTGCCTTCCTTCTCTTTGTTCAGCCACGGTTCAGTTACAAAAAATGAAACTTCACAGCACAAAGATCTAAAGCTTCCAGATTCATTGTTATGCTTTGGGACCATCATGGACGTGATAGATAACTAACTTTAGCAGTGACTGATTTTCCATATATTTAAATATTAAATGTCTGAAGCTTTCTTACAACAGTAAAGGTGGGTCTGTGTGTGTGTGTGTGTGTGTGTGGTTTGGGGAAGGGGATGGGGAGGGAGCTGGACGTGGCTGTCAGCCATATCCACCGCCTACGGTTATGGTGAAATTAATACTAATCCAAACAATCGATATGTATTTTCTTTACAATCCTCAACTTACAGCATAAGATTCCCTGATACCTATTACGTATAAGGCGTGTCACATTCCCTTATATCTAATATGTATCAGGCGTGTAACGAATTTATACAATGATCGGTTCACGAACCGGGAGTGGAACGGACCCCTCCGCCACCGCTCTCACACCGCCTTCCCTTCCACTCACCAGCTGACCACATCAAAACTTCGACTCGTGTCACACAGTGCGCCTAACCGATAAAGCTGACCCACGGAAGTCAGCCCGCAACTGCACGTCAAGCCCATAACAAATGTATATATATGTAATACACAAGAACAAGAAATCAAAAGAAACAAATTATATTTTTCTTACCTTGGAGATGGACCGGTTGGGCTTGCTGCGTCGTATATTTCGTTTTCGCCATGATCTTGTCGGCGTTCACGACGGCAATATGCACGGTGGTCGGAAACAAGCCAAGTTGGCGCGCAATGTGACAGCCCGTCCACCATTTCTACAGCCCTTTATCATATCAGTTTTCATGTCGAGAGTAACACAATCGCGTTGCTTCTTGCGAACACCAGAACAACTTTCCAACGACTAGGTTTTCCGCTCATGGCTGTAAGATTACAGGGATATAACACGATATAAGACATCGAATCACGGAACACTCATCGCCGTACAGTCACGCGTTAGAGTAGGGCGCTTACCCCTCTAACACCAGTGATTGTGGTTCCCTCTGTCGGTGAGGCGACCAGCGAATTACTGTCGTCAGTATCCCAGTAACCTGTAATCTCAAACGTTTTACATAAGACATATTTATAGGGTTTAGCATCACCTATTGTAGGAGGTATGGCGCTTATCAAACTTGTTTGATAATTCTGAAAGTACGTAAATCAGAACATAACGAGAAACGTATAGGAATGATTTTAGTAGTACTCGATAAGCAATAGGATATGGTAAACAAATATACCATAACATTTGTGCTATGAAAGTGAAATTAGTATTAACTTGATCTTACGTATATTTTCATAATAAAAATCAGTGCCAGTAATACATCAGTTATAGAAGATAATGCCATACGAAGAAACTAACTACTCGTATAACGACCGTATGAAGGTTGCTCACCAGTTGTTATTCCACAGTTTATCACCTGACTGCAGACTCACGCTATCGGGTAAATCTTAGCAAATTTGTCATTATTTATCAGGTGGTGTGAAAAAGACCACCTCACGTTACGCCATTATTTCCCACTGAAACATTAGCAAAGATATGATCGGTGTGTGGGCAGCACACAGACCAGGTTAGTGGTCCAGCTACCACCACGTATATCCTACACTTCTCCATGACCGAATAGCATCAACACAGACACAGCAGCCCCACAGACCGAAAAGTCGGCTTCCACACAGACACAGCAGCCCCACAGATCGTACAGCCGGCTTCCACACCAACACAGCAGCCCCACAGACTGAACAGCCGGTTTCCACACCAACACAGCAGCCCTACAGACCGAACAGCCGGCTTTCTCACCAACACAGTAGCCCTACAGACCGAACAGCCGGCTTCCACACCAACACAACAGCCCCACAGACCGAAAAGCCAGCTTCCACACCAACACAGCAGCCCTACAGACCGAACAGCCGGTTTCCACACCAACACAGCAGCCCTACAGACCGAACAGCCGGCTTCCACACCAACACAGCAGCCCCACAGACCGAACAGCCGGCTTCCACACCAATACAGCAGTCCCACAGACCGAACAGCCGGCTTCCACACCAACACAGCAGCTGTACAGTGTCATGCCCTTTGTTTCTAACCTGCCTGGATTTGTGTTAGCATTATGTGGTCAATATATATATATATATATATATATATATATATATATATATATATATATATCCTAACATTTCTTTAATATTCATCCTGTAATATTTCCTTCACAATTTGTTACGAAATCATATCTCATTAAAAGCGCGATAATTCACTTTATTCCCAGATTTGCTCCTATATATTTACAGCCTTTTTCCTCCACAGTCAACTGATACAAGAAATTAACATCTTAGATTATGTCATTAAACTTAACGTTTTACACACGATTTTCTTTTTTTTTTAGCATTTGAATGTCATAAATGCGTTTTTCATTCCAGATTCAATGTTATGCTTCGTGACCATCATGGATGAGATAGATAACTAACTTTAGCAGTGACTGAATTCCCATATATCTAAATATTAAATGTCTGAAGCTTTCTTACAACAGTATGAAGTTTCTGTGTGTTCAGTATACGAAGATTCAATAACACTTTTTGCTAAAAGAATTAGAGAATATAATGGGGAAAATGTGTGTGCGTCCACTCACTGGAGAGGTTATTGTCTTTAACGTATGAACAATGCATGGGACTCGTCCTGTTCTTACGTTATGCATGTTTTATTTAAGTCTGGCAAACAATCCTGTCTGCCAATATTAATCATATTACACTCTTTGCAATGTGCGCTGTAGACAAACAACCTCCTGAATTGTGTAGTGAATTCTTAATCAAAATATTCTTAACTGACTAATGAGAAATGCCATTAGGCCTGCAACCCCTTTCGCTGTTAAATGCTCTTGCTCAAAATATTACTTGTCCTATTATGAATTTCTTTTTTTCATTCTTGATCGCCGTTTCCCATGTTAGAGAGGTAGCTCGAGGGAACAAACGAAGAAAGATACATCCACTCACATACATGTATATATATACGCACATACACGTACACATGCATACATACATATAGTATATAGGCATGTACATATTCATACTTGCTCGCCTTCATCCGTTCTCGGCTCCAACGCCCTACAGGAAACAGCAACGCCATCCCTTGCGTCAGCGAGGTAGCGCCAGGAAACAGACGAAGAAAGGCCATATCTAAATCATATACATTTACATGGTTGAAGTAGGGATTTTGATTGAAGAGACAAAGAGCTGTTCTAACTAGATAATAATACATTGTTGCAATTGTTGCAAAATACGTGAGTTGAAACTTATACATCATTTTATAAATCACATCATCTCGATCAGCTCCGTCTCTCTGAGGAAGAAAAAATCACTTTTTTAATTAAGTCTGGATTGGAATCATCTAATAGAAATTGTATGCCAAAAGTCTTTCCTTTGTTGACACGTAATTCCGATAGTTTTTTCCTGTGTGTTGTATTTGGGGCATCTAATGACTATGTGTTGTATAGTTAGGGCTGTGTTGCACTGTACATTATGGGGGGAAAGATTTGATGGTGTAAGGCAGAAGGTGAGGCGGACCAGCACGACCTCCTCCCTTCTGCTGGCACGGTAGGAGGTCGGCCAGTTGCCTATATTTCTGGTATGAAATCATTCCGTAATCCCAGGTTGGTCCGCTGACTCGGCCATGGAAGATATTGTGATGTTTTCCACAGAGAGACACAGGACCGCAGCTCCAGAGGAGCCTCGTGTATCTTCTCAAGTTTTGCAGTCGACTTTGCAAGTTTGTCTTGCCTGTTCATTGCCGTAAATGTTGCAGTGACCTGTCACCTAGATCAATGCAAAGGACGTATGGCATATGTAATTTATTAACAATACGGACCTGTGTCTCATTGGCATGTGTTCAACCTGAATTTATAGCCTTAAGTGCTGATATAGGAGTAATCTATGGCTTATTTCTATGCAAACAGTTTCTTACAGAAACCATATGTATGACAGGCTAGGCGGAGCCTGGGGAACGGTCAGTTATCCACTCACTTGCAGCCACACATTCATGCGTCTTAGAGTCGTCGGTGTAGATATGTCAAATCAAAATATCTCACTTCCCTAAAGGGCTCCATAAGGCGCTATCTTTTTCGTCACCAGCTAATCACCTTTCCCTTTTAATGCTTCCATGCCCACTCGTACACTGGCAGTGAAGTCTGACGGCCAGGGGTACAGAACTCCTAATGATTCTTCTATTTCACATCTCTTTCAAGGAACTAGTAGTGATGATTATTCTTAATAGCGTTAATAATACTGAAGACAACGTTCACACTCTTGGCTTACGTTCGATCGGGAACTAGAGTAAAATTATCAATAAAAGGCATCACATGAATGTTCTATCATGAAGAAGTTTGAGGTTAACTATCAAATGGTCTTGCCTGATTGAGGAATTTATCAATCCAAATTCTATGGTAATTTAATCTTAATCCAATGTTACAGATATTCTCAAATTCCTTGCGTATGAATTCAAATTTAAGTTTCTGTTTACATAACTGATAGAACTGTGCATAAAAGACTGAATTTGAATTCAGTTGAGAATATTATGGTCAAAAGTATGGCATGGCTATGGATAACCCACTTTCGCTAATGGTATGTAACATTTATATCTCTTTTTTTTTCCCCAGACAAATTACTGAGGCCTGGTCCATATATGTAGATAATGCACTCAATCTATGGCCAGTAAATGAGACGCTTTAGAACCATATCTCCCCTTGCTTAATCATTTACAACCCTCCATAAAATTCATCATGAAATAAAAGAGGAACTATGTTCCTCTTTCTAAATTGCTTGATTCGCAGGGTTGGCAACACGTTTAAGTCAAGCATTTATGGCATACCTACCAAATTTTAGCTCATATATTATCATTCAGCACATGATAATCAAACTGTATTTTGGTTGATGTTTCTAAGGGCGCTGTACTCACGCATGAAAGTATCTATACCGCCAGATCATAGTACCCTAAACCGTTCATGGATAAATCTTTTAATCAGACAAAGGAATAATTCTCTAGAGTTAAACCCAAGTTTCCTCATCATACAAAGTACTTTATAATTTCGCCCTTTGTTAATTTTACTGAAGTTACCCCATCTGATGAATGCCTTCAATGTAAACATAGCCTTAAAAAATATCAATGCTGTTAAAAATATTCTAATATATGACTCACCTAACAATTCCACAAAGTAGCTTGCGAAGAGTGAAATATGATTTATATACGACATACAAGTAAGGATCTTTTTGCCAGACTTAAACAACACAAATTCAGTGTAAGGACAAGATTCCAGTGGATTGTTTACACATATTAGAAATAATAACCATTGTACTGAATGGACAAATATTTACCTATTATACCATGTACTTCTTTTATCAATAGAAATATTATAAATCTTCTATGTCAAACATATAGAGATCTGTAGCATGAATTTTAGGCGATGGGTTGTACAAACTAGTAAGGTTTGTAACAGGCAAGATCTGTAAACAGCTTGATATGTTTTGACCGTGTAAAATGTTTACGACACATGAGCGGTCCGTCTGATGCCAACTGTAAAACACTCTACAGCACAAGTCCTATTCCTACAGTCCATATATACTTGCCGTGCACTGTTTCCTCTTCATTCACTATTTTTCCCTGAAGATTTGAACTACACAAGAGCGTGTGTATGTGGTCTAAAGTAAGAAAAGACATCACAGGGCTTCATGTACGAACAGGGAGCCACCTATTATCATAACACTCAGGAGAGATCTAAACACGTTAAGAAAGGAAAGGTTGACATTAGTGAGTAATTGCTGTGAATTATAAAATCACTGGTCAGTAACGTCATCTGGTAATCAGTATTTGTACAGTAGATCAGCAAAGAATACTGCAAGGATGCGTCATATCACAGAGCGGAGTGTGAATGTGAAGTGAGTGAGTGATACAGTAGAGTAGGCAAGCGTGAGAGTGTGTGGGTGTGGCTGCTGGAGAGGGAGGGGACCTCAGCCAAGGCCCTGGACGCCTACGATGTCGAGTTATATAAGCTGCTGCGCCTCCCTTATACGGTAGTAAGGTAGGTTAGCGACGCTTCTCACTGACATCATGAGAACTCTGGTGAGTACCTGGGTTCTTCACTCCTCATTTTTTTGGTCTTTTCTTTATTTTACGAGCCAAAACCATCGCCATACCCGAACCAGACCGACCATCTTCCTTGCAAATTACCACTCCTGAAGTTTTTGCATGAATTAGATATCATCCTTTTTAAACCCATCTCGTTTTTTGTGGTTGGCAAATGAACTCTCAGTTGCCATAGTGTTCTGCGATGTCTGGTTTAGTTTAAAGCCTCGGTTACTTCTAACATCTGGAAGGCACAAAGTTCTTTAGTTTACTGTTGTACACTTACCGTTTTGCGCTCACTCAAGACCAAAGCATAAGCTTTGCATTGACCCCTTTGACGTTTATTCACAAAAATGATCTTTAATTTGTAGTGAAATGTTTTTAAGGGTAATAAAGCTTTAAGCTACCATGATTTATTTTGAACGAAAAATGCTTGCATTCAGCTCTTCAATTAGCAACAAAGTGTAAACGTTGAGGATTTCAGTGGTTTCCTTGCCATGTAATGTGTCAGTTACATGACATGTTACAGATTTTACAAGAGGACTGTATTCTCATGATACTTTAATCATCACTCTAAGTCTACAAATTATGACATTAAACATCCATAAACATCGGTGATGAGCTTTCTCGTGATATGTTCCAGCAATACCGCCTAATTTTATGCGTCTATGTGAATCATATTTAATGCTGCTGTGTTTTTCACTGATTAAAACCTGGAGCAACACATAACACCCTTCCCATGGACAATGGCAGGTTTTCCGATAGTTCTGATTATCATAAAGTGTACATAATGGTTGTCATGTATAGTAATGTGGAACGAACGAGCGTTAGGCTAGGCTGTGATGCTCGTCCAGGTGCCCACGTTATAGTATTCAAATCTTAAGTTTATCATTGCCCTTTATCATCATAACACAATTTTATATTTGTATTATATCAAATGTTCACACTTGGTTCACAGTTCACTGACAGAAATAAGAATTCCTTTATGTTTGATACAGAAAGACAGGTTGTGCAGTATTAATATGAACTAGGGTGTTAAGATGATGAATGAACTTATTGTAGGAAAGCAGATAACAGGTTGTAGGAAAAAGGGCGTATGAACCAAGTATCTGGACTTGCGCAGGTAATGGGCAAAGCAACATAGAGAAAAAGTGTGTGATATTAATGGATACAAAAAAAGAAGTATAATACGAACTTTTCTAGTACCTATATAGATACTTTATTGGTGTAAACAGTTTTTCTAGATGTGGTACGTACGATCACAGCAGTGCGTCAGTGTTGTGTAATATAGTTGTTTGATACACCTATGGACGGGACAGCACTGGAGATGAATGTGTCTGGGTTACTGCTGGATACAGCTAAACCATAGTGGAACTGATTGGAAGTTATAGCAGTCATTGTATGCGCATAAGGCATTCCAGTAGCGGATTCAAAGAAAGTTTGTTATAATGGCAGGTCACCAAGACGTCAAAGGCAAGTGCAAACAAAGCAAGATGCTTGTTTTTCTCAGTAATGTTAGGCTGGAGGGAGAAGAATTACTTGCTGATTAATTCATTTGGATATGACGATCATTAGGGCCGGTAGTGCGAGAGATGAACTAGGAGTAGAGTCATAAGAAGGAAAAGAAGAATTGGGTAATGGGGTATCTTAATTAACTATCTGATGTATGGAATGGTTATAAAGCTTTGGTTTTCTTCGGTATTACTAAAGTAAAATAATAAATCCAGTAAAGATACGCGACTACTTTAATCATGGTTATCGAAACCTTTGATTATTATGAATATCTGCATTAGATCGCCTCTTTATCATTTCTTATTCTAAGCTATATAATTTCAAGTTGTTTTATCTGCTCTCATGATATGGTAAATAGTATGGTAAAATGAGAAAAGTAGAGTAATAAATAATGATAATAAGAGATGAGTTGAAAAGTAATAGTTTGCTAGGCCCAGGTATGTTCATGAAGAACATACGGCAGATGACAGCTTGGCAAAGGTCTTTAAAAACATGACTATAGTTACAGTACGAAGAGAAGAGGTACAATGTGTGATATGGACAGATCCAGTGAGGGAGGTGTTAAGTTTGATGTATATTTGAGGTGAATATAACAGAGCAATGACTGCAGACGGTGTGTGACGTATGGCAACGTGAATGGTAAGCTGAATAATCGCAGGCGGCTCGGGAAAGTGTGCACAGTGAACGACAAAGAAACCTGAGTTCAGTTCGGAAATCACATGAACTGATAAAAGCGAGTGCTCTGTAATGCTGTATGCTCGTGATCCTCCGCAAGTGAGTGGAATTGAAAATGATAGATCTTAAGCACCCATACGTTGCAATAAGTACACACCACGCCATTGTTAACGAGTTGTGAATAAATAGATCCAAATTACATGGATGTTTACGACCTCTCCATGACGTTTCAGCCCACTACTGTTCGTCAAATCTGCCAACAGAAGTGGCCATCACCGCTAACTACATCTCCCGGTGAAGCAGTACTCCCTGCTTACCGGCAGTCAGCCATGCCAGCACAAGTAACACTAGGTGTTTTGTACCAGTGTGGGATCAGGCGCGATCCCACCCACCCCGTTGTTGATGCCTTAACCCAAAGATGCCTGCCGAAACTAGGCTTTGGAAAAAGGGGGAACAGGTAAACCAAGAAAAACTGGCGGGTCATCTTCCATTTGATATCTTTTCCTGTTGTCCTTTTTGCTATGAGATGATGATTTCCAAAAAGTCATATGTTCTCCATCCTTATTTTCCACAGGTCTTCTTTGGCGTGATTGCCGCGGCTGTGGCTGCCCCCGTGCCTGCTGGTACCCCAGCCCTCCCCATCCACGGAGCTCTGCCATATGCTGGCATTGACGTGGCTGCTGCCCCACATGCTCATGTGGCTGCTGCTCCCGCTATTGCCCACTTGCCTGTTGTTACCGTGGCCGCTGCTCCAATTGCTCCTCTTGCCCAACCTGTGGCCTACGCTGCCCCACAACCTGTTGCACTGCCCCCAGTCGAAGTGAACATCCCCATCACCCGTACTCATGTGGAAGTGCCCGTTCACCAGCAGGTCCACTACGGCACTCAGAGTTACGTAGCCGGTGCCACCACCCATATCCACAAGCCAGCCTTGGCCGCCCCTGCCATCGCACCACCTACTACCCTCCTCTCTAAGGTCACCCACAATCCCCCAGAGCTCACCATCAAGCAGCAGGAGATCCCCGTCGAGCGCCACACCCCCAACTTTGTGGAGACCCCCTACCACGCCGGCACCATCATCGAATACACCGAGCCTGAGGTCAGGGAGGTCAAGGTGCCAACACCATATGCCCAGCCCGTGCCCGTGCCCCATCCCGTGCCCGTGGTTCAGCCCGTGCCCGTGCCCCAGCCAGTGCACTCCGTGGCCTTGCACAACGCTGCCCCAGTGGCATATGGCGCAGTTATCAAACATGATCATTAAAAGTGGATGCCTGGGACTACCGCGGATATTTACGTCAGGGTCTCTTACGATGTTTTCTTTTCATTTCCTTGTCTTACAAACTTAAGAAAAAAAAAGTCATTTTACTGTTCCCCATACTCTCTCCAACAGTAAGAAGGTACGGATGTACAATTTATTTTCAAATACTTTTAAGGAACACATGACCGAATATAGTCGAACTGAGGTACTACGACACAGAGGAGTGAATGAATGCACATTAAAAACATTTTCAAGAGCAAATTTTAAAAAAAAATAATTGTATAGGAAATTAAACATACATGGGTTCCTGCATTGAACAGTTTAAAGAAATATTTAACATGTATTTAATCGTATTATTTTACGAGAAACAAAATCAGAAAGTAAAAGAAACCCAAAAGAATTTTAAAATAATGTCGGGAGCAAGAGTGATTACGTTGTCAACTGGTTCATTACTTGCAGAAAACGGTGACTTGGTTCGTTCTTATATACAACTGAAGACATAGCCCATGTCCTAGGTCCAGTTTCATTGATTGGAAAGAACATTTTGCAGCATGACATACACATTCAGGATATGATATCAACATTATATGGAGCAGAAATGAAACGGCAGACCTTGGTAAACATATTCAGAGAACAACGAAGAGCTAGAAATGAGATTGTTAAAAAATTGTTGTCTATCTTTTAACGTGTCTGGTGCTGCTTTCAACTATTCTCGCTGCCAAATCATTTCATGTATTATCAGTCATGTTAAAATACTTTGCCTCATTCGATGTGAAAAACATTTGTTAACCATTTTGTATCCGTTTCTATAAATGAAGCCTGACAAATCAAGCCTTAGACAGCCGCTTAGGTCAAGACTGTCGATGGTTTTGACAGTTCTGTACATCTGAACATCTGCATCAAATCGCCTCATTTTTTTTCTTTTTTCTTTTTTTTAGTTAAGGAAGTTTGGGTTATCCAGTTGGGTGGGTCTCATGGGATTTGTTTCTTATTCCTGGAATCATCTTGGCAGCTCGCCGGTTTATTCTTTCTGGTCCATTTCTTTTTTCTTTTCAAATATGGTGACAAACTTGAACACAAAATTGAAGGTGGGGACGAACCAGTGAATTGTAAAGAGTGGAGACTAGTTTCTTATACCTAAATTCAAATGCCATACCTATGAATCCTAGAAATTTGTTCACTGTTTTTACAGATTTTCTGCATCGCTTACTTGGCTTTAGGTCACCTGAGATTATTGCACTTAAATTAGCCCACTCCATCAGTTTTCTATATCAGCTAAAAAAGCGTAGACTTTGTTCCTTTTTCAACTCATTTCCCAGCATTATACAGTGTGCTTATACTGATATCTAACAAAGTAGCACATTATCAGGGTTATTAATGCACACCAGAAAGAGAACCGGTCCCAAGACTAACCCTTGTGGCACACCACTTTACATGTCTGATTATTCTGTCTTGACTACCAATCTTCTCATCACCGAAGTACAATTCAATCTACTCCATATGACTTATCTTTGGTAGTAATCTTTTGTGTGGGGCTCCATCGAATGTTTTCTGAAAATAAGTAAATAACATCAACCACTTTTCTGCAAGCAGCAGGCGCCTGTGGTACATGTCTGCTACCTGCAGGACGTTACATGTCTGCAAGCTGCAAGCGTCTGTGCACTTAAAGCAATTATGTACACACACTCGGGAAGCTGACAATTTCACTTACACTTGCAGAACGGGAACTCTAGGACTACATCTGGGACAGGAGAAGCAGTTAATCTGGATCGGTGCCCAATCTTCCAGCAGTCAACTATGACAGTTAAGACGACTTATACTGGGCTGAACCTCCAGACTACGGTACCATATGGCCGCCCGGTGAATTAGCCCTGATGGCATGAATATTAAGGCAGTCCTTGAATGGTGACAACTGTACTGATTCAATTGCCTCGATGTTCAACCGAGATCTATACGGTTTGTAAAATCTTTCAGGCTCTTGAAGATCACGAAGGGTAATAACCTGTCCTGTCCCAGCTGGGTAAATGCTTCCTGGAATCCGGCATTGCTTGGGAGAAGAGTAACAGTGCTGAGATTTCAATGTCCGCCAGAAATACTAACTGTACCGCAGCCACGATAGGTATCCATTCCTAGCGGTGTGGCACATACATCTTGCCCAGCAGTAGCAACTTCGCTGATATCACTGTGAACCGGGCGAAAGCTTGTTAACGAAATCTGACAAAAGTGACGCAATCTATGTTAATCTGGAGCGCCACACATAGTATAGTGACGTCGTTCTCCTCAACGGCAATGATGATTGAAGCTGCGGCAAGTGAGGCATGTTTGGCATGAAGCAGAACGAGATTACCAGCTTCTTGAGATGTTCCGAGTTCATTTGGGCCTGTTCCTCTTTTACACGTAATCCTGTAAATAATCCGTCACAGGTACTGTACATAACTTTGTTACCAAATAGACGTCTTCTTTGTGGTTCTTGCCAATGTTCTGCAGCTTTATTTATGAACATCTTCCTGGTCTCACAGGAGAAAAGACCTCTACTGAATCTTATGCCCAAGTACGATGCTGGAGAACCAGATTGCGGCATCTGACTCCCTCATTATCCTCTTATTGTCTTTAATGAACTGGTGCTTTTATAGGCATCGAATATTACATCAGCATGCTCACTGGCATCAAACTCTCTGAACATTCGCGAATAATTTCGCCCTCAGAATGAGGTTTATCCTATGGATGATACTCGCCGATTATCGGCAATTAATGTGTCTGAGGTGGATAGGGTACATATTTACTAACAACAACTTTTAATTTCAACCAGAATTAAACCACATCCGTAGAAGTGGACGTATGAGGAAGCTGATCTACTGATGAAAGAGAAACAGGAGATGTATGGACGGCATCTCAGGGAAGTTAGGTGCGAGTGATTGGAAGGTGTGTAAGAGAAAGTGACAGGATGTCAGCAGTATGGTGCACAAGCAAGAAAAAGAACTAAAAGCAAATGGAAGGTAAGGCGTCAGAGTAACGGCGAACTTCAGGAAGAAAGGGAAAATGTTTTGGATATGAACAGTGTAAGAAAAAGAGAACAAATGGAAATATCTACGAGGAGAGCAGACGAGGAAATGGTAACAGGCAAAGCGGAAGAGAAAAAGAAGAGAGAGTATTATGATGAACTGATGAATGTCTCAGGTGACAGAGAGGAGGATATGGCGTTTTTTGGGACGAGGTGGTATTCCGAAAGAGAGAGAGAGACATAGCGAATGATTTGGTGAAAAGAGAAGAGGTAATGATAGCTTTGCATAATGTGAAGAGCGGCAAAGTGGCAGGAGTAGATGGGATTGCAGACGAGTTTAAGATATCAAGATGACAGAACTGTCGACTCGTTATTCAGGATTTTCTATGTACGTATGCATGGCCTAATGCGAGGTGTCCGAGGACTGGCAAAGTACCTGTTTAGTGTCATTACGCAAAGGCACAAAGGTATAATGAATAGCATTTTAGATACAGAGGTACAAGTCTGTCGAGTATATACCTGGTAAGATGCGTGGAAGAGTTGAGGAAGGCACGGAATATCAGGATGAGTAGGAAGAATGTGGTTTCAGGAAGTGGTAGTTAGCTTGACAAAGGTTTTGTCTTGAAGAAAAAAATGGGGAAAGCATTTGAAACTAGAAACAACTAATATGAGCGACAGATGCCTTGTGGAAGGTGCTAGGATGATATATTGTGGGAGGAGAGCTACTGGAAGTAGGCGGAATTTTTATCCGAAGAGCAAGTCATGTGTGAGAGCAGGGAAGATGAAGGACGAGTGTTTCCAAGCGAAGGTGGGTCTGCGTTAAGGGTGTGTGATGTAACCATGGCTGTTCAAGTCTTCATGGACCGGATGGTATGGGAGGCGAATGAGCGTGTCTGGGACAGAAAGGCGACTCTACAGTAGACTGGAGCTGGAAGGGCCAGGCAGGAGAGTTGGTGTTTACAAACGACGTGGCTCTGGTGGCAGACCCGTAATAAGTCTGGTGATCGAGTCAGGGAGGGGGAGAGAAAGTACGAAGCAGTGTTAATGTGAACAACACTATGGTAATTATGTGTAGCAGGAGAATAAAGACAGAATGGTTTACGTGGGAGTTTATGGTGAAAATCTGGATGAAATGTAGTACTGTTGGTATATACCTGAAGGTGACAGAACAAGAGTTCAAACAGTAGTATTATCTCTAGTGAGGGTTTGGGAGGTATATTTTGTTCTTGACTGCGGTTTCATACCCGATATATTATTGGATATATGCCGCAGGTGATCTACAGACACACGGAATGTCTCCAATTGCTCCACGTATATATAAAGATTAAAAACCCCTTCCATAGAGCCTGTGAGGCCCAAGACTGTATCATCTAGACAGACGTATGACAACAGTTTTGCTCAGCGTGATAACAATTCACAAACAGTAAATCGCACAAAAACTCGTTTAATGACGAGCCATTTATATCATGAGAAAAAAAAATCTTAGTAATCTAATAATTTTGTCTAACTTTCCCTTAATCTTACATACAAAATAAACAGCTCAACAGTTCACTGGTCGACAACTTACGCTGCTTGTAAGTTTAGGGCGACTGAAGACATACTTCATTGTCCCGTGTACATACTCTGGAGTGTCCACTAGAAACGACATAACTAGTCTCTGTGACTTGGGTTACGGAACAGTACACACTTCAGACCCACTGCGGTACGTCTAGGGTTCCATACGAGGCTTCCAGCCGTCCACTGGAGACTTACACAATCTTCACACGTCTGTCTGTTGGTGAACACACCCGGTCTTCACACACACACACACACACACACACACACCACGCTCTTGACTGAGGAACCCATAAGGTCTCCAGACACAAGCTGCCGATAGAACACCAGACTTCGACTAAAAGAAGAAAATGATGATCCCATAGATTGCCATACAGAAAGGTTCCCCTGCATTGTGAAGATGCAAGCATGATTTTCTTGATTAACCAGATATATTGATCACGATCCACAAGAACATACTCTCGGATGAAGTTCAATCAAAACCCATAATCTATCCCATACCTGATAAAATATAGACCACAGCCCTAACACTTATCACTTGTCCATAATGCATCAACAACATTCATAATAAATGATCAAAAAATATATGGGAATCATAATTATCAAAATGAGACAACTCACAACAATTGAACTTAATGCCCAGAGCGCATAAACAAAATCTGTGTAACCACCCTTGTCGCTCGACCGCCTCCACGTACATTCGCGTCTTGGTCGCCATACAGGGCAGCGCCTGATATACGAGACAACATGAACGCTGTTGCTTGGGGTTCTTGGCGAACCCGCAGCGCTTAACGTCTGCACTCCGCTCTTCCCCCGTCACGCCACCTTCGTCCGTCTCCGCCATTACACCTACCTGTTACTCATAACCAATCACGTTCTTTGTTTCATGTTTCACCTCAGCCAATCACGTTCACTGTTTCATGTTTCACGTCAGCCAATCACCTGCCTGCCCTCAGCCCATAAGTGAATCCGATAGGTCAACTACCTAGTTATCACATTTCATTATATTTCTGGAAACATTAAAACATAATCAGTTTTACTTCACTGCATTGTAACTTAATCGTGAGTACAATACAGGAGCTAAATGATATATATATATATATATATATATATATATATATATATATATATATGTGTGTGTGTGTGTGTGTGTTGCTGGACTATACGGCGTTACCGTAAAACTTCTCACACCGAAGGCTTTCCATCATTTCTCTTCAACTGATTGCGAGGTAGCGTTAAGAACAGAGGATTGAGCCTTAGAGAAAAAATCCTCACTTGGTGCCCTTCTCTGTTCCTTCTCTTGGAAAATCAAAAACAGGAGGGAAGGATTCCCAACCCCCCCCGCTCCCTTCCCTTTTAGTTGCCTTCTACGACA
>JAYMFT010416276.1:0-17913 GCA_038088735.1 Panulirus argus | reverse complement strand
ATATATATATATATATATATATATATATATATATATATATATATATATATATATATATATATACATATATATATTACCAATAGAGATGCCATTTCCATAGACTTAATTTGCATACTGATAAAAGTGCATTTTAATGGTATTTTTCAACTCATTAATTCACTGGACATGTAAGCACAGAGTATCAACACCATTTTTCCCCCATTATTTTTAGATTCATTTATTTTCACAGCTGCCAGCTATACCGAATATTGGAGGACCGCCGGTATATATATGTTGCAGGCCACGGTAGCCATATTGTGTGAGCTATCAGGCTGGTCTTGTCATCTGGATATTGTCTCGCTCTATGCTTCATTATAGCTTTGTTTCATCTTATTCTGATTTCCTTTTTTTTTTTTTTATTTTTCTAACACTTTCCCTTTGACTCTAACCGAATTATGTTTTATACATTTACCGAGCTGAAGTTGCTGGGTTCTGAGCCTAAAATTGGTCACTATATCTATTCAGTTCAGTTTCAATACATTATTCCTTAATTGAGGAATCGGAATCCTAGAACGGTCACTAGATAACCCTGTACAATAATACTAGAAGCATCCGGCAGGTGTCGCGAGTTGTATCTATTATGGATGTATATTCTGGACGGCTAATCCACTCAGGGAACAGCACAGAAGTATCCCAGAAGGTAATCCCAGCCATATGAGCCACTTGAACGTATCCCAGGAGCTAATCCCACCCATGAGAGCAACATGGACATATCATAGGTGCTGCTAAGCTCCAGAGTGTCGCAAGTCATCACATTATCCTCACCCTTGTTGTAATCCCTGCGTTACCGCTGAAGTCTCCGTTTCAGTTGGTGCGTGGTGTTGACGGCGGCTGGGCACCAGAACCCAGAATCAACACAAGCAAGCATGCGGATCCCTGCTTGCTGATACAACGTTCATACAAAGGATAATGCATGCAAACAAGCTAATGCACAGACGTAGAATGCATCCACATACAGGAACATATTGAAAAATGGATATGCACAAATATAACAATATGTAGACACTGAAAACTGGTAAGAACACACACAAGAACATGAACAAACGAATGTCTTTACTTATGACCCAATGACAAATATCTCTAATGTCGTGGGAATCGAGCCATCGTTCTTGACACTACAGGAGTCACACAAAGAGATTACCCCAGCCTGTGGAAGTAAGCAATTAGCGAAAGGAATGTCTTACCATCGTGTTTAGCATGTAAACCAGTGAGTTTGTGACTGTTTGATTGACGACCACAAGTGTTGATCACAAAGTGAACGTAAGTGGTTTTCAGTACAGTAGATGTGCATTCCGCCTACCCTACGATGATAGGTCTCACTAGCCACGCGGAGCAGCACCTCAGGGAGGCTGATCGAACTCCTTCCCGTCTGACGATGTGACCCAAGCCGAGTTTCCTTATCGTCTGAACGACTCAGAACTTCGATAACGTTCCTCGTTCCTCCCACAACGTCCCCTTGGTGTTGTCGGGGCCACAGTGGTCGGCCGGTCACCCGCTGGATTTCAAATGACCACAAAGTGTAAGTTTTACAAAACCATTGTTGTTTATTTCTTCCATTTACTTATTACACCTTATGTGACTAGTCGAGCTTATTACGAGACCCCCTCATTGATGGTAAGTTAAGAATCGTCGTTTCTCATTCCTTAAGGGAAAATGCAACTCTTGCACTTGAGTCAAATGATTCCGACTAAATGCACTGAGCACATTTTCTGTAGCCACGGGGAGGTAGGTGAAGGCAACAGGTTGTTACTCCCACAAGCATGGCAGCAGGCGTGACTCTCCAGGGACGTGGGGACCCCAGTAACGGAGCAGAGACTGGGGTAAGAAACAGTAAGGACACTTGGTTACAGGCACAGCCACCTTACTGAGACAATCTAGCTAACAGCAGTAAAAACTATCATCGTTTGCACGAACTAAACACTGTAACGACAAGATGAGGTACAGTTGGAAAAATCTTTGTACCATGAAAGAGACCTTCTAGATATTGTCAGGATACTCATGTACCTCAGACGTAGTATGACAGTATACAGCAGGAAGAACAGCCTCTGTGCCTTGAACAGAGAAAGCAAGGGCACTATTGTGAAAGCTACTGTACCCTGGACAACGAGCTAGGGTATACAACTGGCACAGTCACAATACCCCGAACAACAAGCAAGGGTACAGCTGGAACAGTAAATATACCCTGGACAACAAGGATACAGCCACGGTACAGCCGCTTGTCATTACGTAGACAAGGTTTTAAAAGGCAGTTTTCCACCCGGCCTCCCAGATGCTATTTTCCGATCGGTTACTCGAGGCTGCTGTCAAGGGATGATGCAGCACGCCGCCAGCAGCGGGAGGCGCAGTGTGTGGCGCAGTGAGAGGGCGCGTGAGTGGGTACAGTGAGGGGATGTGAGGGAGGGAGCCACGAGAGGGCGTTTGACTGGTTTCAGCGAGAGGGAGTGTGAGGGGGTCACATCCGGTATCTGGTCACGCGTTGTTCAGTCACGACACAGCCGTTATTACTCAGGCCAAACGTCACTCCCTTCGACCATCCCTCACTCCTTCCGTCCTTTCGATCATCAATCCCTCTTATCACCCATCCGTCCCTCTGATAGTCCGTCCTTCTTCCTGACCGTCCGTCCGTCCCTCTGTCCGTACGTCCCTCGAACCGTCCGTCTGTCCTCTGGCCATCCGTCCATAACGCTGGGAAAGCGCCTCAGCGTCAGCCTCCTGGGCTACAAGTGACAATTTAAACCTGCCTGGCACTTCCTCTCCCAAGCAACGTGCAGGTCAACACGGTTCAAGCAGTACTGCGGTCCTTACGTCGACTGCTTCTAACTTTATTTTCCAAACGCTTAGGTCACGAGTGAGGTCAGGACGAGTGAGGTCAAAGGTCGTGTCCCGAGCCTGGGAATGGCCAAGGAGCCCAGGCTGGGCCCTCCGCACAGTATTGTTCCCTACACCCTCCTGAAGGTAATGGATCACTTAACTGCGTGATAACATCAGAATAGGGAGCAGTAAGTCATATTGTTACGGCCATAAACCCAGATACCGTTGGTCGGGTATGTTACAACTGTATGACGTAAAAAGGAGAAATAGCTTACAATGCTTTCATAATATCGGATGGAGCATTATTATTTATAACGCACGAGGGACTACGACAAATCACATTCTTTAATATGCGAATAAGAAAATATGTACCACATTCCTCCGGCCGCCACCTCAATTACACGACACCTGTCTGTCTCCACAGAGTCAGGGTAAACGAGTGTCGCTCCCAACGACAGCCAGATCAATATTGGTCTCCCAGGCACTTCTTTTATCAGTTACGATCAATAATTGCCACTCTTGCTGTCGACCCTCACGTCCTATGTCAACAATATTTGGACAAGACTGGTGATATAGTGTGATGGAGAGAGAGAGAGAGAGAGAGGGTTTACGCAATCTTATATTCAATTCATTACTTCCTCGAGTAATCCCGGAAATTAAAGGACGAAGCACACCCTCGTACAAATATATATCATACGTACCGCCCACCAACATGGCCGGCAGTATCTTGGAACCGTTTAACACTTCCAATAAAGGCAGCCTTCCTCCCCAAGGATATTTCATATAAACATTTACGACACAGTCGCTAGAGCTCGTACCCAGCAAATATCGCAGCAGGCATCCCGCTGCGGTGGTTGTATAATTAGGAATTTCTAGGGAAAAAAGTGTCCTGTGATTGACAGCACCAGCTGCTTGACGTGAGGGTAGAATAACTGACGGATGATTGACAGCACCGGCTGCCTGAAGTGAAGATGGAATAACCAGTGGATGATTAGTTTCCGTCCTACAGACGACCCTGTGTACAGCATTCAGGGAATCATGCACAGAGACAAAGGCTCTACTCTGTGTTCGGTCTCACCTTGTGTAGGCAGTAAACGCAGGGCGATGGTCCTACCCGTGTAAGCTGTATTCGGGGTGAAGCTCTCACTCTAAGATGCGTTCCCGACTCACTACCAGAAGCAACTCGTCAGGATCAGACCGACTAACTATCAGCAGCCACTCGTTAGCTCCCGACTCACTACCAGAAGTCACTCGTTAGGATCCGACTTGTTAACAGCAGCCACTCGTCAGAGTTCGACTTTCACTCGCTAGACGCCTGCGTTGCGTTAACTGGTCCTGCTCAATGAGAGCAACACGCACCTCTCACACAATAACTCCCTCTCATACAACCCCGACATAACGGGTAATTTGAGAGAGAATGAGTTCATTTAGAAAGACTTGTAACATCTCTCTTGCCAATCAATATGCAAGGTACTCCATTAGCAGTTTTTTGTTTGAGTGATTCATAGATTTAATCCAAAGGATAAATCGCACTCCATAATGATATCATTTAAATGAATATCCGAATATTTTTTCCAAAGTATCCCATTACTGAATTCATACGACTAATGGGAAAATTATAACAATTATTTTGGAAGAGAGGAAGGTATTGCTAACGGCTGCATTGCTCGAGTGGTTATGACATTCAGAACCATAACAGGGAAGCAGAACTTCAACAGCTAAAGAGTAAGGCTGAGGAAAGTCTGGTTTGGGATATACTTAGAGCATCTAGAAGGAAATGTATAGACTGTCATACATATGTGCTTTTAGAAATACAACAAATTTACATACTAAATGACAGATGTATATAGATAAATAGATAGATAGACAAATAGATATAGACATACATGAATTCATATACAGGGCGAGCCAAAAGTTAGTGTACCCACCGTAGACGATGAGTATATTCACTCTCTGTACATTAATACAAACACATTTCCCATACTTGTTTGTTTAAGTTACAATATTTGTTGGAAATGGCGCTCACGTGCCTGTAGACACGCATCTACACGACTTATCTTGTCAGTAAAGGCACGCTGCAAATCGATTTAATCGGAGAAACGTTTCTGATGAAATTTGCAATAGCTTCCTTCAATCCAGGAAGTGGGAGGATTATCTCTGTAAACTGTACCTTTCATTGCTCCCCACATTATGCACTGGTCTGCCCGCTGCTCCACCAATTATAATACTGGAGCCTTTACCCACGCTCAGCTGTACGGCCTCTCCTTAACTTCTGATCTCTTAATTTCAAATAATTCCTTGACCAAAAAGTATGAAGATGAAATGGTCCATAAAAATGGGTGATCCTATCTTTTATTCTTCTGTGTTACATGGTCAACAATTAAATAAACAAAGAGACTTATGGACCTGCAGACGAAAGTAAGCTTTGTCTTGCCCTAGTGTTGACATGGGAAACGCTTGGAGCTATAGCCCAGTTCTATATTACCTTGTGATATCAAATGAGTCGTTGCTAAGCTTTGAAAAATAAGAACACTAGCATATTCTTGGGTTCAGTTGATATGATGCCATGCTTCACGACATGCTCCGTGAAGACATACACTGGTACAGCAAGTTAACATGAGCTGCAGTGGGTGAGGCCCTGTGCCCTTACAACACAGAGACTTTGTGACTCGGGGCCTCACTCACTAAAGTTCTCAGTATAATTGCAACATAAATTCTGATATCACTGCGTCATAAGATCTGCCTGATGTGTTCCAGTACAGAGATAACTATACACGCATAAAACATAAACAAACTATAAACAATAAGCAAATTAAAAACGTGGCAAAGAAACCCATCGTCGCGGTGTGAGTCGCTTGTCTCATGTTATACAACTTTATTTTGACGGTGGGAGAGGGAGTGACGGT
Source organism: Panulirus argus (assembly GCA_038088735.1). Lineage (NCBI taxonomy): Eukaryota > Metazoa > Arthropoda > Malacostraca > Decapoda > Palinuridae > Panulirus > Panulirus argus. The sequence goes on along the minus strand of JAYMFT010416276.1, from coordinate 12,157 downwards.
GCATTATAGGGAGGAAAATAGCATGTGGAGGAACACAACAAATGAATGTGGGAGTAAAGTTTGTGGCGACGTGTGGGGAGAGAGTGACAGGAACCCTCACATCAGGGGAGGAAAATGGATGATCTGCACCTCAGAGACAGAGTGAGAGGAAGTAAGACTAAGGTACTTGTGAGAGGTACATTGCCGTCAAGTTGGAAAGAACGGATGAGAGTGAGTTACTTGCGAGAGGTACATTGATGTAATCAAGCTGGGGGGGAAGTGAAAATGAGGCACTAATGAGTAGTACAAGTAGGCTGAAGAGAAGGAAAGAGAGAGCTGGAAAAGAAGGAAGAGAGAGGAGTAATGTCGACGCCTGTGTAACAGGAAAGATGGAGGGGAGAGGGGAGAGTGTAAGGTGTGGGGAGGACATCCATCATATTACTGCTGCCTCACTGCTCCTCCCAGGGTACCCCCGCCCCTCTGTTATCCTTAGGGAGAGGATAGAGAAGGGAGGGGTGATGAGGAGGGGTGGGGGAGACGGAAGGAGTTGTGGGTTGGAGTGAGGAAGACGGAAATGGTGAGGAGTGAGGATGAGGGGGAGTTGTAGGGTGATAAGTGAGGTTGAGGGAGACGAGAGGGATGATGAATGGTTTGAGGACTGGGTGTGAGGGAGACGGGTGGAGTGAGGAGAGGAGGTAGGATGGAGGATAGAAGTGCAGGGAGAAGACGGGAGGATGTGGGTGGCGGGGCAGGAACTACGGGGTGTGGTGCCTCCAGTGGGAGGCTGTTGGGGGTTATGTATGGTTCCCCACCACCCCCTAAGGGCGGTCATAACAGGGGAACTAATGGGGGCTCCTGGTGCTGTATGACTCTTGAGAATGGTGTCACTGGCAGTAGTCACTCATACACCTGGAAGTCGTCATGTGAAACTTACATGCAACAGAGGAGAGGGTCCAGACGGACAGGTGTAGCGAACTGCCTGCGGTGAGGCCAGTCGTCATCTCTTTACATCTCCGTCCGCCAGGAATCCGTAGACTCACGAGCACATACGAAGATTCCAAAACAAGTCAAATATATATCTTTAGATACTTCTCAAGATTGATCATATGTGGCTCTCAAGAGAAAGATGTGCGAACTGTACCAGTAATGTTCAGCATATTCTCTTGTCTTTATATTTTATGAACTTAATCGTGATTCCCACCTATTACCAATACACCGAAGACCAGTCTTACTTTTTTTTCACTCACTAAAATGTAGTTTGTGGAAACATATTCATTGCCAGAGGACCTGTCACCACGAGTACCAGTCGTCATACTCTGTCGCTCAGATCTCCACCGTGACGAACTTTGATAACATTAGATTAGCGTTCCAAGGCCAGATTTTTTGTACTACTGATGGTGTTCCGGGACCAGGATTTTGGTGCCACTGATACTCCACACCAGTGTGTGCTGCACCCCAGTGGATGCCGCGCTCCACCCGACTACCACCAAAAACGGCCCCACGACCACCGCCGCCGGAGGGACACGTCGGATAGTCTACAGCAATTTGCACGTCACCCTGTCATCCATGCTGCCTCACTAGCCACTTGTCACCCAACCGTCTACACTAACCCAGCACCCGTCACCCTACCGTCCACACTTCCCTACCACCACCGTCAGAGGAAGGGCATCACAAAGTAAGAGGAAATCACAACCCACATCATCAAAGGATTCCAGGCTGGCGGGGTTTCGTGTTATCTTTGCTGACTACCGTGACAGACACACCTTAGGCCACGAGACCCTTCGTCCACTATCACTCAGACCACGAGGCACACGGTCCACCCGCATTCAGACCACGAGACTCTGTCTTCCCGCACTCAGACAACGAGACCCTCTGTCCTCTCGCACTCACTTATCCTCTGAATACAAGGAACAGATATTTTGTCGGGCAAGCTTGCAGCCTCCATATGGCGGTCATGAAATTATAAGTTACTCCAGATACATTCTCCAAACCCTTCCATAGAACCTAGGTCGGCCCCGTACGGAGCCCAGATCAGACCTCCGAAGAGCACAGGAGTGCCCTCTAAGGAGCCTAGGTTGTCCTCCGCCACCAGTACCCAGCCTCAGGGGACAACCCACCACGGGAAGCCATCTACATACTTGTCTCATTCTCATCAGAATTTAATACGTCGTCTACATGAGCGGGACCATGTATACACCAGTGGGCTAGAAGCGTATACATATATACATAATTTTGTTTATCTATCTCTCACCTACAGTCTGTTTGCGGTACTAGTGTTGTGGTGTACCACACAGTGACGGGTGTTTGGTACTGTGTGGTCTACCACACAGGAACGGGTGTATGGTACTATCGGTGTAATACACAGTGATGAGTGTATGTACACAGGCACACATTACAGTCGTCCCTCTGTACTTATGCTTGCGTGTACGTCTGTGTGATTACTATTTGCATGTTACGCGGAGACAGCGTTACACTCATGGCGCCCCGTCTCCTAAACATGAGTCATGTCTTCACTCCCATGCATATAAGCACATGCACACCCCAGCCTAAGCCAGCTACCCATTTATTGACCAACCTCAGGGGACGATAGGCACCTGGCTTGGGTGCAGACAGACTGCCACGCCCGGGATTCGAACCCATGCGGATCCGACCACCGGGCTGGCCTGTGTTGACTCATGGCTAGTGGTGTTAGCCGCTACATCACGGTCCCTCGTGTATGTGTATTTGCGTATGTGCGTGTGTGTGTGTGTGTTATGCTGATGATATGTTCATACAAGAACGAAAATTGTTAAAGTTGAAAAGAAATGTGAACATTAATTTGGCTTCACAATTTATGTATACGATCTTTTTTCTTTCGTGATTTTCGTCTCTCATTGTATTTCCGAATTTGATTTAAAGTTAAAAGGTAAAGCTGACGAAGTTACGTAATCAAAAATTTGCACCAGTATTGTTGTGAAAACTTGCACAGGAAAATTTTTTCAGTAGTTTCTACCGAGGAGACCTGATGGCCTGCCCCATGTCGGTAACGTCACAGCTTCCGATGCCTCAGAGGCCGCAGGAGGGGAGGGCGACCCGCACAATCAAGATGTGAACACTGTCCGGCCTCACACGGCTTTAGATTTCATGCGACCAGACTCTCGCCTTACAACGCCTCGAGAGGAACACCTTAAAAAACAAGCAATGACGTCAGCAGGCACCCTCGGGGAGGATCGAGCTGCCTAAATTAAAGATTTTTAACGAGCTTTATTTTCACCCAAGCCTCTCCGTGTCCTTAAGTCTGCTCGTTATATCGAGAGTGTATCTGAGGACTAGACTACCCTTGCCCCTGTCCTGCGGGATGGCAGGACCGAGCCAGCCAAGCCTTCCGTTACGGGGAAGGAAAACGCACCGTGTGCACCCGGCCTGAACAACAGCCTATAGGAGAGGGGAGAGGGGAAATGTTGACACTAGGCGTGGAGTGGGATGTGGCTGCCTAGGGGCGGAGGGGGGAGGATAGTTATTAGCAGCGGTGCTGGCTGAAGGGGCGAGGCGCCCTTTGCTGCCGGGGGAGTGGCGGCACTGCTGATGTTAGCGGAAAAAAACAACATACACGACAAGACAACCGTACGGTGGTTGTGCCCGTGTTGGCAGGTACAATAACCACCCTAACGTTTTAGTTATAGCAGCAAGCAACAATAGCACACTCTTGCTTGTTGGTCTATTCCTCGGTGTCAGAGGAGGCCAAGTGCTGGCCCGAGTATCGAACACGAGCCCACCACCGCACATTACACCCCTTGACCAGAAACAAGAGCAGCGAAGTGTACAGCCATCACTTCTACCTCTCTGGAGGACACGATACGTGCGTTAAGACTGGTATTCTGGGGAAGAAATACAACACCGTCATTCCAAGATGGCCGCCTTGAGCTTTCAGGAATTCACTTTATGTGACGGCAAGCGGGAGTTTCACGTGGTTTTCGACTATGCTGGGAAGTTTCAGTTTCAGTTTCATTCGAGCTTTGGTACAGGAAACATCAATAAGACACAAGACAAAGAATCAGACTCACAGATAAAACTGTAACCAGTTACAGGTTCCCCCCCCCCCAAGGGAAAGTACCTTTAGGAAGTAAAATAAATAATAGATTTGTTGACAAGGACGTATGCAGTCAAATGGAGAGAATGTACATTAAAGATAAAGATCCATAGTTACGTATGAGTTGATGTGATGATGTAACTAGCTGATCCACCGATTGACCGGTCAGCCATTTGACTGTTTCCTCATTCGCGTGGTCCTCCTTTTGGCTGGTCCGTGTTTCATTTGGTCCGTCTTTGAAAGAAAGTTTTATTTGCGGGGAAATTTAAGTTGGGTCGCGGCTTTAATTTCGGAAACACAATTTCCTCTTGTGTTTGAAGTGCGGATCCTCGCCAGAAATAATCATTAATGAGATATTGTTTTCCTTCCCCACGTGTTTATATGACTGCCAGATGATAATAAACATTTCCTCTAAAACCTGCAAGCAAGTCTGAAACACAGGATTCGGAAGTCAGGTACAAGACTAGCCTGAAACGCCCTGGTACGAGGACTCCCAGGTCACAGAGTTGCCACTACAGCTTACGGACGCTCCAGCCGCCCTGGTACAAAGACCGTCTAGGTTACACAGCAACCTTGAAGCTTCCAGACACTTGAGACTCCCTGGTAGGAGGACCGCCCACGTCACACAGCAGCCCACGCCTTCTGGACACTGTGATAAAGAAAATAAAGTTTCCTTCAAGAAGAGCAGGAGCCTAAGCATCAGCCGTGCGTAAAACGTGCTGAGCGTATCACCCCCACACACACACGTCCGTTGACGAGACGTGCTGAGCGTGTCACCAACCGCCCAACACACACACACACACACCTGTCCGTTGACGAAACGCTGACATACGTACGTTATTACCGAGGCTTGGTTCAGGATGTCTTGTGCCGTCTTTCTGTTTGTCTTTCAGTCTGAACATCAAGACTTCATAACCGGTTTCATGAAGAACGATAGATTTGTAAGTTTCTTAGGAGTAGGCGAGGGTGAGCATTTCTGTCACATACACCTCTGGCTTCGACTGCTCACAGGCAGACAGACGGACTAACAGAGAGACAAACAGTAAGACAGCAGGAAAAAGAGACAACAGACGAACGAAATCAAAAGCCTGATCCACGAAGAGCCTCTACTTCAGCGTTAGAACTTGACAACCTTCCTCTTCAGAATCCGACTTAAGACTGTCCCAGGACGACACAACTTCCTCTGGAAAAAAGAAAAGTCCTCAGGGTTTAGGGAAAGCCTCGCACACAATTACAAACCTTTTTACCACAAGTTTCTAAAAGACGCAACTAGTCAAACAATTCGAGAATCAGGTCCTTCAGCTGTGAGGGATATAGGCATCAGTAGATTTTTTTCTAAAGGAATTCTTAAACCGGATCGTTAGAACACCAGAGCTTGTTTAAGAATTAAACTCCATGGCAAAGACGTGAGGCGCTCGTTGCCAGAGCAGCGGCTGGTCTGAGAGCCAGCCACATGCGACTTAGATCATGATTTTAATCATATCGGGACCTTCCAACGTCTTCACAAATAGTTTTCATTTCTGTATATCATTAAGAACCACCAGAATAATTGGATGTGGCAGCCTTATGCAAAGCATTACGGTGGTCACAGAAGAGTGGAAGCAACAACACAGTGTACAAGGGACCGTTAATAAGTTATAAGTAAACAGTGAAAACGTATCACACGAGTCTACGTCCGTAACCATATGACTGTATACCAACCACTTTAAGACCTTTAGTGTTGACAGATCCATATGTAGGGATCTTTGACCTCTCCTCTCCCCCCCACACAAAGAGTCCTACCCAGATCTTGGACCTAACCAAAGATACGGCCTTAGAACCAACCAAGGCTGCGGCCCCTGGACCTCGCCAAGGCTGCATCAAGCCCTCAAGAATCTAAGAGTTAACAGCTTACCACAAATCATTTACACTGATAAATTTTGGCTCATAAATCAACATGATAAAATCATATATGAAATATCAAAGTCTCATTATAGCAGAATATAAGCCTTAGATAACCAAGTCTTATCATAACACAATAAGGAAAAATATATTTTCTAAAAATCCAAAATGTAGACTTCCATTTCCTTCATAATGTTGATATGTGTCGTTACTGATGGGCCACGCTTCTAATGGTTATGGGTAATGGGTCACTCGGAAAAAAATTTAAATGGATTGCAGAGGAGTACGGTAGTGTTTGTCAAATATAATCAGCTAAGTGACTAAACTTTCGTTGCTAACCAAATTATGTTTCTTGTTGGATGCGCTCAGGGTTAAGACCACCTCCCCAAGAAACCGTCTCACTTCTGATATTGTAGCGCGTTGGAGAGGATAAGCTGGGCTGGTGGTGGTGATAGTGGCAGTGGTGGTGGCGGGGAAGGAGGGTGTTGGCGGGATAGTGTAGTGGTGGTAGAGGCATCTGGGCCCTGGTGATGGATGCTGCTCACCTTATGAAGATTAATCTCACCTTCCCTCGCGATCTGCGAGCCCCTGGCGTGGGACGCGGCTCGGGGTAACACAGTTCAGGGTGAGAAGAGTTAGGGGTAAGACTGGCTGAGAAAACAATGGCTGAGGTGGAACGGCCGTGTCAGACAGGGGGTAACAACGAGGAAAATTCAAGCAGAAGAAAACTAAAGACAAATGTTGAGTTTTATTTTCTGAAATTTACTTGTATATCATCCAATTTTGCGTGCGTGCGTACGTACGTACGTGAAGAACCCATCAACATTCGCGGCGTAAAAGTACACTACCCCAGAGTGTAAGAGTGAACAGGTGCCAGTTAACAACCTCTGAACAGGTCCTACGGTAATATCGAAACAATCACATTACAATTTTGGAAGTATTCGCCCCAGCGCGTTATGGCGCCATCCTGATTTTGTGGTTGTAATTCACCGTAACGAGACTGCTCGCTCCTGGCCTCTGTATCAGGCAGCATGATCAGTTTTGTGTGCCTCACACGCACACGCACACACACACACATAAGATGCCAGAGTCACCAAATAAAAATTTTCGTATCAGTCAGAAAATTTACAGTTCTTTGACGTAAGGAGACTGTACCAGAGGCAGTGTTGCACGGCTCCAGCGACTGGGACCTCCATCTAAGATGGTAACCTACACATACCCAGGGAAGCCTGACGATATGACAGCCTTGGTTTAAACGATAAGTCTTGAGACACCAATACAGACGAGACCTCGACACTTCTCATGAAAACTTTCTTGAGTCTGTAGACGATGCCAACAGCAGCAGTCATACAGAGGCTTGAGGCGCAAGGCGACATTGGCAGTTAGATGACAAGACAAGATATCTGTCAAGAGCATCTTAATGGACACCAGCACACGAGTGGGTAGTGGCTGGCCCAGTGTCCGGCCTGGGGGAGTGGCTGGCCCAGCGTCCACGGGGTTAAAGGTTAGCCCAGCCCAGGAAGGGAGCGTCTGCCTCCATCTTTCCTTATCTTCCCCGAGGGTACCATACAATTTACGCCGAGTCTGGTAACATATTTATGTTATTACATCTTTTAAATGTATTACGAAAGAAGGAGGAGGGGATGACTTATGGGGAGGAGGAAGGAGTGACGTATGGGGAGGAGGAGGAAGGAGTGACTTATGGGGAAGAGAAGGGGGTGATAAATAAGGAGCCAAAATCTTGTGTCCACTGGCGGGATGTGAACCTGGATGGAGAGTGTCACGCCTACACGCAAGGTCAACCTTAGCTAGACATCTGACCACCAAACACGAATCCTCCACGTGGTTGCGTCGACCCCAAACACGGGTCACCATGACCTCCTTCCCAAGATTGAAAATAAGAACAGAAAACTCAGTGTGAGGTCAGCTTAAGAAAGCAGTATCTAAAGAGGAAAAAGCAATTTTACCTTGACAGCCCTAGCTGACGACCATGACCTACTTTCTAAGGTCACATAGACCCAGAATGATGAATCCTCACTGCATTTGACACATGGACGGTATATCAGTTCCAAACGACTATCTGCGCGTCACATACAAGACAACGTGAAGTTCATCGATGAATAACATTCACGTATCTTGAGATCAGTCAAGATGTTGCTGTTAATGGAACATCTGAAGAACACAGACCAACTTAGGTCCCCCTTTCTACCTGGCAGACGCAGCCCACTTGAGAAGATGCGGCGAGTTTGCCACCGCTGAGTGACCTTGATGTGTCATCAGGGTCACGGGGGTCGACACAGGAGAACAAAAAGTCGTGTGAACTCGATATATCGACAACGAGACACCGGCCTCGGCACTTGGCACACAAGATACCACTCAGGCTGCCTCCTCGCTGTCCCTGACCAGGGTTAGTAAAGTCAAAAGTGTTACGTCTTGTGAATATGTACGTATGTATGTATGAACGAACGCAAATATCTGAATATGCATGTACTAATATATATATATATATATATATATATATATATATATATATATATGCATGCTTCATTGCCGTTTCCCGCGATAGCGAGATAGCGCCAGGAACAGACGAAGAAAGACCGCATTCGCTCACATCCATTCTCTGGCTGTCATGTGAAATGCACCGAAACCACAGCTCCCTACCACAACCAGGCCCCACAGACACCCCCCTGTGGTTTGAACCTTTACTTTCATCTTTTCAGTATCATGGATAACGATGCTTATTTTCCTATTCTGAAAGCTCCCCCCCCCCCCACCCTACTCCCACAAACCCCGGGTTTCCAATCCCCAGTCCAAGGCTCCAGTTCTAGAACCCAGCTCACGCTCCGGCCAAAGGCCCCGATCCCGGACCTGGCACCAGGTTCCAGCCCAAGGCCTCGAACACAGGCTCTGTCCTAAGGCTCTTTTGCCCAAGGCCCCAATTCTAGGCCCCCAACCCATTGCCGCAGTCCCAGACCCCGACCCAAACCCCACAGGAAAAACAGAACGCAGATGTAAGCATAAGACGGTACGGCTCCCGCTGTGCGACTGGACGGCGCCAGACTGTGGAGCGCTGCCAAGTTCATGCAGGAGTTTGCTGTGGTACTGCTGCCGGAGAGAGAGAGAGAGAATACATCCAGTATAACCTTTTATCACTCAGTGTGTGTCGCGTCTATAAAGCAGTAGGGTGTGTGTGACCTAGCAATAAGGTCACAGTGATCCGCTTGACCGAGTATTTCCTAATAACCAGGAGGAAAAATGAAGCACGATAAGCTCTGTATATATATATATATATATATATATATATATATGATAAAACAGGAACAATTCACATTTTGTAGCCTTATAGATGAAAATTGCAACGTAAGCAATATCATGATCTGGAGACTACGTGTGTGGTAGTGTGGTGGTTAGAGGTCAAACTCGGTGGTTCAGCTGGTGGTGGGTTTGCCTCAGACGTTTACACTCACTTGTATCTATATATCGAGTCTCCTGTTTATTTTATTACATATCATCCCATCCGTAGAAATGTGAACATATGCGATTATTGAGATACCTACATATAAGCTCTCTTTACAAATGTTTAATGCCCTGGTTGCTTTCTAGTTTCCTTTTCTTTTGCTCTTTTTATGTCACCCGAGATGGACTTGATTGGGGCATGTTTTGTCCGTCACCACAAAAGAGAACACGAAGCTGGAATTTCTCATAAGCGAAGATTCAGAAAACGTTTGACTGCACCTTGCAGGAGCCCCACAACCTCTGGCGACTGATGCTCTTAACATACCACTGCCAACACTGCCACCTGGGTTGTCATGAGGATCATACTGCCAACAGTGCCATGAAGGCTGTCATAAGGACCATGCTGCCAAGACTGTCACAGTGACAACCATCGGAACCTCCCCGCCAGCGTTACCACGAGGACAAGAACCACAATAAGGCGTTACCAATACAGCCATCAATGTTGTCACAACCAACACTACCACTATCGCTGTGGTGAGGACTACAACCACACATCCTACCATCATTATGACCACAGCGACCAGTATCACCACCATTACGACACCACAACACAATCACCATAACAGCTGCCACGACCAAAAGTACCACCACAGCGACGAGCACTGTGGTAAAAACCGCAGCATCACCACCACCCCTACTACGACCCTCCCGACCATCAGCACGACCTTCAGGACGGCCATCACGATCGTATGGGACATACCGCCGCCGCCGCCGCCGCTATGGCGGCGACAGACCGGCGACTCAAAGCCCCGCCCCCCAGACCCTGACTCATCCTGGCAGGGGGACGGGAGGGGGGGCTCCCCAGACTCTGATTCACCCGGGCTGGGTGTGATGGGAACAGCCCCAGGCTCTGAATCACCCAGACTGGGGGTAGGGCAGGAAGGGAGCTCCCCAGGCTCTTGGCTCACGCAGACCGGGTGCGAAAGAGGGACTCCTCCCCCAGGCTCTGACTCATCCATGCTGGGGACATAAGGGGGTGGGGGTAGAGCGCCTTCTCTGCCATTTTTATGGTAATGGATAAAAGTTGTCGTTCCCGATATTTTCAACTGGTCTCCTGCTGCTGCTACTGCTGTTCAGCAGACGCTCGCCTTCCACCACTAGGCGGCGAGTGGGCGTGGGTCTGCTGTTGTCTTATCGTGCTGGGGAAGTGACGCGTGGTGCTGGGGAAGACGTCACAGGTTGCTGGGGATGGATGTTCATCTCCAATCCCAGGAATCACACCTCCGGCATCTGTGTACAGCATAGAGTAGTGGAGTAAACTATGGATGATTTCTTTATATAGAATTCCACCTGGTCATTTGATCTTGATTCATCTTACGAATGTCAAAGAACTACTGAGTACCCTGGAAACTATCGGTTACAATTGCTTCCGTATAAATGGACTTGTCGAGCTGTTCTGGTCCTGAACAATAGGTCGACGAGCCTCACTTAAGGCTGTACACGGACCAGGGCTGTACAGATTTGTGGACATAAATCTAAACGCCTAGGGAAAAGTCTCGGCGAAGCGACCCTGTGTGTCCTATCGTTGTCAACTGCTAACGGGAGTAAACATTTGCACAGGAGAAAGTTTAATATAACAACATTTCCTGCTAAATGGTGTCAAATTTCTGTCCTTGCTGGATTCTGCAGGAAATATCTGCAGACTCTATCATGTATATATAAACTTCTCATACAATGAGCTCCATAAGCTCTACGCCAAAGACAGACAAACTCTCGATGTGCTCAGGTCGGCAATGCAAAGTCAAACGTATGATTTTAAAGTCCCCCGAAGGGAACACTCGAGAAACTTTTCCGATTCCCTCCCAGCCACTAGTCTCCACAGTGAATGTACAGTCAGGAGTCCCTCGGGGGCTTCCAGATACTCAGCACAAAGTTACCAGAGAGCTAGCAGACAACAGTCAGGATAGATACTAATATAGAGTCAACACCATTAATGTTAACAGCGCCATCAGGCGGTCCAGAGGAGTCAGTAGACAGTCGGGAGAGTTAGCAGTGCCTCCTGTCTAGCATCCGGGCCTTGCGGGGTCAAGCCAGACACGCAAGAAGCAGAGCACCACCAGCGGGAGGACGAGGGTAGCCGGGAAGAAGACTTCTTCATCTATTCCCCATTAGAGGTGACGGGATCCGCTATCATCAAGTCATTTCCATATATAGTGGTAGTTGAGCGTGGCCAGCGGCGCCCCAGGCTAGGTACTGACGCGACGCTTGTACCGCCCCGTTCTGGGAGATGGGTCAGGTGGGATAGGGAAGAGGGTACCAGTGTGGCGGTCCTGTCTCGCCAGAGACGAGGAAGCTAACAGGCTTCGTGCTCGAAGGACGGACTGCCCTGCAAATGATCCTCTCCTCCAGGTGCAAGAAATACACGATAAACTCCCTCAGTGAGACCTTAATGTTATCAAATGCATTTGGTTTATCACGTAATCCTATACCGAATTGTATCATATCATACACACTCTCAAGTTTCTATACACGAAAATCAAAGTTAATGAGAACTAACTATACGACTTGAATTTCTGTCAGTCTAACGTGTTAGACACAAAGCATTACTGTGGTCTTATTTTCACTCGAAACATTTTCTTTATAAATCGTTCTCTCTTCTTTTTCTCTCAGTCTCTCTCTCTCTCTCTCCCTCTCTCTCTCTCTATCTCTTTCTCTCTCTCTCTCTCTCTCTCTCTCTCTCTCTCTCTCTCTCTCTCCCTCTCTCTCTCTCCA
>JAYMFT010416266.1:0-17914 GCA_038088735.1 Panulirus argus | reverse complement strand
TCACATGATTATTGTGTGGCCATCGGCAACTCAAGGGTGTGCCGTTTTGATAACTGCTTCTTTCCCTACACATCGAAACTCTGGAACTCTCTACCTTCTCATGTCTTTCCCAATAACTATGACATGGCTCACTTCAAGAGACATATTTTTCAATTTCTCAAAAATTTGTAAATGCTTTCCCTGTCTGTTTTTCCCCCTTTCTCAATTCTCTTTATATTTCATTAGGGCCCGGCCTTGATGTGGACTTTTGTCCGTGACTGGAGTTTTCAACATAAAAAAAAAAAAAAGAACCTATTAGATATCTCTTCTACCAATATCCTTGCCACTGTACATGCCTTCTGATTCTTGGCTGGAAAAGCTAAGGTGAATTTGCTAAACACATAAGTCATCATTAACACATTCTCCTTCCCATCTCTAGCTGGTTCTAGCACTGTGAAATCTACAGCCTGCACTTCCTAGCTTCCACTGTCCCCAGCCTAGTCTTTGAACCGGGACCCTACTCTTTTGCCATTGCACATCTTAATCAAGCCACATACTTTTTGATGTCTTCATGCAATCCCAGCCATGCAAACCTCTTTGTCACCAATGCTGTGGTCCTAGTGGCCACCTGATGGCCCCATTCATTGTGGGTCCCATGTATCAGCTTCTTCCTCTGATCCATTGGCAACACCATTCTCCACGTCCTCCGTTCATTCTGCTATCCTCTTCAGTAAATGACCCCATCCCTAAATGATCAACTGTTGTCTCACCCTTTACAGCTGTCTAAATTCATCTGTCTGTAGCAGCTCTTTTATTTCCTGATGATGCAGCTTCCCAGTCATTGGCATCCAAAGCTTACCCAGTACTGAAGATGATTTCTGTGCATCCCTCATCTCATCTGTTCCCACTCTGCCCCACACCTTCATGTGGCCTCCGGGACAACCCATCAGTATTGGCATTTTCCTTGCCCAAACGATACTTAACTTCAAAGATGAACCGGTTTAAATCTCCCAGCTACCTGCTCAGCACAGCCCCCAGCTTGGCCGTGTGCAAATGTGCCAATTGATTGTTATCTGTCAGCACTACAAACTGTCTTGCCAAATAATTTTTGAACAGCTCAGTCACTGCCCACTTCAATGCCAACAACTCCAGCTTCCTGGAGCTGTAGTTGCTCATATTCCATTCTAACCTCCTTAACCCCTGCTTGCAAAAGCTACTGGGAATAACTTCCCAACATGCTCCTGCAACAGAACTGCCCCTAATCCCTCCAGACTTGCATCTTTCTCCACCACAAACTGTCTAGCATAGTTTGCAGTTTTCAACTCTGATGCATAAGCCAACTTTTCCTTTAACTGTGCAAAAGCCTCTGTCTCACCCCAGTACTTGATAACATCTGCCTTTGAATCTCCACACATTAGAGCATGCAATGGTGCAGCCACCTTAGCAAACCACTCAAAAGATCTCCTGTAAAAGGAGCAAAATGCCACAAATGCCCTAATGGGGTGGGCCGTTCCTGGAATGCCTAAATTTTTTCTGGGTCCATGCTGTTTCCTTCCTGGGATATAACAAACCCCAGATATTTAACTTGTGGCATCAGCATATGACACTAAGAGGGCTTCAGCTTTAACCCATGCTTCCTTAAGAGCTTAACACCATCTCCAGTCTGTGCAAGTGCTTCCCCACACTCTTTGAGAACACTAACAAAACATCAAGGTACACTAACAGAGTGACAAAAATGTGATCACTAAAGACATATTCCATGAATAGTTGAAAGGTGGCTGGGCTATTGGTCAGTCCCATGGGACAGTGCCCAAAGGGAATCACAAAAGCAGTCTTAGCTCGATCCTTGACCCAAACCCTAATTTGGTGTACCCGGCAGCCAAATCAAAGGAGGAAAAATACCAATTCCCATCCAAGGCGTCCATGTTTTGGATCTGGAGTAATGGAAAGGCATCCATCACAGTAATCTTATTCAACTTTCTGTAATCAACGCACAGCCTCAGTGAGTCATCCTTTTTCCTCACCAGCACAACTGGAGCTGCATATAGACTCACACTCTCCTTAATCACTCCTTGTTACAGTAGCCATTTGATATGAGCCTTCACCTATTTCACATAATTGGAGGGAATATGTCAGTAAGGCAGCTGAATAGGCACATCACTCATCAAGTGTATCTCATGCTCCACCCCAGTAGCATACCCCAACTCCTTTTCATCCTCTGCAAACACACTCTTATACTGGTACATTTTATCTAGTTCTTCCCTCTTCCTTGAATCTATTTGGTCCTCGGCCACATGCACTCCCAACCGTTGCTGGTATTGCCAAGCCTCCTTGGCGACACTGTCTGTGCGGCAGTGTGATTGCTCACTGCCCTCCCTGTGACTTCCTAGCCATATGACACCGTACCTACCTTCAACTGGGACATAAGTCTCCTCCCCACTTGGTTCCTCTCAGAAACTCCTGCAAACCCAATTTCTGTAACTAACAGACTACCCTACAACTTATATCCTTTCCTGAATCACCCAATTAACACCGACAGCATTGACATATCTGCAAACCCAGCAGAGTCCTGCCCTCACAACCACAACAACGAGGAGTAGTATCCCTCACAACAGCCCTGCGTCAAAATGACTGTTCGTTCCTTCCCTTCCAAAATGTCGCCTGGTGCCCTGCAGTTAGTCACTGAGCCTCCAGGTAGCATGCTAAATTCTAATCCTCACATATATATGAAAGGCTTGGCCCTATTTGAGTTACAGGCTGTTATTACCTTGGAGTAAGCCTGGTTGCTACATGTTCATGGTATGAAAAGTTTGAATTGAGGAATAGTCAAAGTGGGCCACTTGTGGTCCAACCTTGAGGGGTGATCTTTGCATACAAGAAGTTTCCACCACTGTAAACCCTGCAAGAAGAATAGTCTACTTATTTTTTCCCTTAAAGAGACCTATACACTAAAACCTCTAACAAAAAGGAAGGGAAAACCCAACCAAAATAAACCAGAAGTAGAATGGGTAGGGAGTGCCTTCCTCCAGAGCCAATTTTCAAATATGCCAACTGGGCCACTGCTTTGAACAGCAGCTCAAGGTGGGATGGCAAATTTTTATGGCTGTGAACTTTGTCATGTTCAGTTATGTGGTTAATAATGTGTCAAGCTGTTAAACTTTGAGGATGAAAATCCAACACTTGATCTTTACAGTTTATGGTAAGTTAGAGTTTAGGTATGGGTGGGGCAGTTAAAAGGAAAATCTGGCCCTGTCACCATCCCATAGAAAAAGGTAACATTTGATACAGGAAAACATCTTTTCCTAACTTAAGCAACCTAAGTTAGCTTTACAAAACATAGTCATCCAGGTATCTTGGTTTTTTCAATGAATGGCCCCAGGATGTTTGCAGCTGGCCCCCTGGTTCCAATGGCTGTGGTCCTCCATCTTCCTCCTCTGCACTACTCAGTTATACTGTCATCTTCACTGGAGGCAGCATTTTCATTTGTTCTTCTTAAAGGTCTTCGTTTTCATGTGTACTCTGTCTCATTTATATTCACTTTGTAAGACCTTGATGACACCTTCCCTATAATTTTCACTTTCTCCCATACTGTCTTTCCTGGGATTGGCTGCACTCTGACAACATCACCTGGCTGCAGCAGCTGCAAATCTTTACTTGATGGGTTGTAATATTTGGCTTGTTTCTTTAACTTCCTTTCTTGTACCTCCGGACCTCCACTGCAAAGTTGTGGTGGTAGTAGCTGGTCAGTCACTGGAAGTAGTGTTCTAGTGTGTCTTCCCATGAAGCATTGTACAGGAGAAGAGTCAAATCCTTCTGTGGGTGTGTTCCTCCACTCTAACAGGCCAACAGTGCATCCTTTCCATCCTCTTTCGCTCTAAGGAACAATTGCTTTGCAATTTTCATAGAATTTTCCACTTTACCATTTGACTGATGATGATATGGGGAAGTCATTATGTCTGAATGACCAGTTACTCGCAAATATCTTAAAATCATTGAATGAGAACTGGCTTCCTGAACCAGACATTACATCTGGGATACCATACCTACAAAAATGACTCTTGAGCCCTGCACACCACTTGAAGCCTGAAGGTTCTCCAATGAATTAATTTCAAAGAATGATGAATAATAGTCAACAGTAACCAAATAATTTTTGTTGCTAAAGCTAAAAATATCTAGTCCTACTTTAGACCAGGGCCTAGATGGAGATTCATGGGACTTCAAGGTTTCTTTTGTTTGCTGAAGGCCAAATTTGTTAAAAACCTTGCATAAAGATACATAATTCTTAAGCTCTGCACACATACCTGGCCCAATATTTTCTGAAACTTCTTTGCAGTGTGTTGGCCAATCATTCAAAATAATGTCTTTTAGAGTTTGCAGATCATGATCTAACTGGGTCTTCCTTTTAATGTCTTTCAGCATTTCATCTTCAATGTCTAAATTTTTACTATCACTTATGGAACTAATTTGTCTAGAATTACAGTTACATCTGATTCTTCAACCTCAGACACAGGTAGTCTTTACTCAAAGTATCTGCAATGTACATCTTACTTCCTGGTTTATATTGAACACTCAAAGAATACTTCTGCAACCTTAGTAACATGCTTTGCAACCTTTTGGGACATTTCAAAAGAGGCTTTTTGAATTCACTTTCTAAAGGCTTGTGATCTGTCTCACTTGTTACTAATTTTCCATAAACATACTGTTCAAAGTGCACTAGCGCAAACACAATGGCAAGCATTTCCTTTTCAATTTAGGTGTATCTCTGTTCAGTGTCAAATAATGCCATGGAAGCATAGCCCACTGGTTGTCCATCTTGTAATAAGGCTGCACACATTGCAGTGTGACATCACTCTTTCCATTACAGTATTCCAGTATTGGTGCATTTACTACTAGCCTCTTAATTTTCTCAAATGCCTCATCATGACATGCATCTCACTGCCAAACTACATTTTTCTTTTCAAGCCGTCTCAGAGGTGTGTTTACATCTGACAAACCTGGTAGAAATTTGCATAGGTAATTGACCAGTCCATGGAACCTTCTGAGTGATTTTACATCAGTGGAAGTTTTCAAATTATTAATGGCTTCTGTTTTCTTGGGGTCTTCTCTAACACCTTCTTTTGTCAAGTGTCCTATGTATTTAATTTCTGAAGAGTCAATTTCATTTTGTCTTTGTTAAACTTTATGCCTTTTTCACGACATCTTTTTAGTAACTTCAGCAGGCAGTCATCATGATCCTTCTAAGCACTCTCTGTTGTTAAACCTTCTCTATACACAAGGATACTATCAGCTATCACCTCAACACCCTTTAAGCCTCGTAGTGCATCATGCATACATTTCTAGTACTCCTCAGGTGCCAAGCTGATATCAAATGGCATTCTTAACCATTTGAATCTTCCAAATGGTGTGTTGAAGGTGGTTAGGAAACTTGACTTTTCATCTACTTTCACTTGCCAAAATCCATTCTTCACATCCACTATGTGAATATCTATGCCCTTCCAAGTCTTGACATTATTTCTTCTATAGTTTGCAAAGGGTAATGAGGTCTCCTGATTGCCCCGCTTAAAGCTGTTGGATGAAGACATATTCTCTGTTCTTTGGTCTTGGGCTTGGTGACCAACACCATACCCAATCTGTTGTCTGTGTGACTTTCTTTATGAAAATGCCCTCCATACTTCTCAACTGTTTTCTGCAATTTTTCTGTAGAGCAAATGGCACTCTTCTGGGGACATGAACCAATGGCTGCACTGTTAGGCCAAATCGATCCAGCAAGTATCCCCTATATCACCTAACCCTTGAAAAAGATCTGGGAAATCACTCAATATTTTCTCTATATTTAAGCTAGCTCTCTCACTTGTCACTTCCTTTACTTCACAGTCTCCTCTCATATGTGGATGATTATTAACTAGAATCTTAATAAACTTTAGCTTCTGCCCATCAACAATACCTATGACTAAAGAAAATTTTTTTTGTCAACATAAAACCAAATCCTATGATGTACTCCACCTCTTTCACAATTAAGAACAGTTGTACCCACAGCATAAATGACTTTTTGTCATGCATTTGCAATTTTACAGCTTCTGTTGATTTGGTCCTTCATTGAGATTACATTACATTACATTGAGATTAGGTCCTTCATTGAGATTACATTGCAAGTTGCACCAAAATCAAGTTGAAAATTTATATATTCTTTTTTTTAAAGGCTCTAGTCACAGACAAAAGTCCACATCAAGGCCAGGTCCTAATTGAAATACAGAGAGAATTGAGAAAGGGGGAGGAAAAGACAGGGAAAGTATTTACAAAGTTTAGAGAAAGTGAAAAACCTCTCTTGAAATGAGCCAGGTCATAGTTATTGGGAAAGACATGAGAAGGTAGAGAGTTCCAAAGCTTCAACGTGTAGGGAAAGAAGCAGTTATAAAAATGGCACACCCTTGTGTGGCTGATGGCCACACAATAATCATGTGACACAGCAGCTTGCCGAGTATTCCGTGGTCTGACTAGTGATGGGGGCACACAAGCAGCCAGCTCTCGGGAGCAAAAGTCAAAGTAATACCTAAAGAAAAAAGAAAGTGAACCAACATTGTGGTGTAGGGCAAGGGGGTCAAGGTTGGAAGTTAGACTGGGACAGTTTATAAGTCGGATCACTTTTGACTCAATTCTGTCAAGTAAGGAAACAGAGACAGAACCACCCCAAATGTGGGAGCAGTACTCCATACAAGGACGAATCAGTCCGTTGTATAAACGGAGCAACTGTTCAGAGGAGAAAAAGTTGCGACATCTAAACAGGACACCCAGTTTCTTAGAGGCAGACTTAGCTATACCCATAATGTGGGGTTTCCAAGAAAGATTGGATTTTACAGTAATACCAAATATGTTCATTGAGTCAAGAGGTGGAATTACAGAACAGTCAAAGGAAATACAAGAGTTGTGAGTTTTCGATAGAGAGATAGGTAGAAATTGGGTCTTGGAGGCATTAATCTTAACTAGATTTTGAGTACCCCATTGAGATATCCTGTCCAAATATCCAAATATCCTACATTTACCATCATTTTCACATATTGCTTTTTATATTTTGGCTCACTAGTACTTCCTACCAGTTCCTTTTGTACACTGACACTTTGAATTTCATTCTGGATATCTGAATCATGATTGTCTACTCTTTTAACCTTATTCTGTAGTTTATATGATTTACACTGCTTGGCAAACTTATTTGAGTTTACCTCACTTGGCACGTCTTTCCTAATGCTGGACACATCTTCACCATGTGATCAGACCCGCAAAATCTACAATCCTTTACCTCAGTCTGGTGTGTCTGTTTGCTGTTTACCTGCTTCTTGATTTTTTTTTTTTTTGTCATTTCTTATCCTCCTGATTTCATCATCAGGCAATGTCATCTGCATCTTCTGGATTACTCTCATTTTATAATTTTTCACAAAATTCAGCGCTCTATCCAAAGTCAAGGATTTATCATCCATTTGTGCATGATCCAATAATTTGTCATCATAGAGATTAAGGATGAACTTTATCTCATATCATTTCTTCTGTGTCATGACATTTGCAGGATTTTGCTAGGATCCTCAGCTGTGTAATGAACTAGTCACATGCCTCACTGCAGTCTTGTTTCTTGTTCAAGAGTTTGTATCTCTCACTTATTATGTTGGTCCTTGGCTTGCAACCCTCATCAAGTTTCTGAAGCACTTTGTCAATTTTGTGCTTGTCTTCAGGATCACTCCAACTGAATGAATTATACTTCTCCACTGCAGTTTCCCCAACTACATTAAGAATGCAGCTACTCTCCTGTCTTTCTCTTTTTCAAGGCCCACTGCTATTTCATAATTCTTCCAAGGCTCCTTGAATCTTTTCTAGTTGGCTGCAACATCAGTACCAGTACTAAAATCTAAGGGTGGTGGGGGCTGCAAATTTAGAGCCATGTTGCCTCTCAATATAACTGCAAGCTAGACATGACTTTCAGAACATCCAGTACTTTACCTCTGATCAGCTGTTTGTGACCTGTAGACTTCAGTCACACCTTGGCTGGCCATAGATCCGACTCTTGTTTTTTACTGGGATCCCACTCCTGACATCATGTTTCAAGGGTTGGCCTCAGTAAAACACAGTACTGGGCTTTCCATTGTATATTTGAGAAAGCTGTGGAACTATACTCAACGAATGTCTAACCATCTTCTGGGAGTCACAGTCTCTGACCCTATCAACTTTGGGCGCTCAGTTGTTTCTCTCATCAGCGTTCTTGTACGATGTCTCCAAAGAGTTTATAAGATAAAATAACATCAACATAATAAGTACACTCCTTTACCTAATATATTCAAACACCTTAAAAGTAATTTCCAGCAACAAATAATAACATGCCCAATTTATATAAAGCTTAAACATATTCTCTAAATATTGAAGGTTTAATTTAGGGGCATGAGGTATTCAGTGATGTGAATTTGAATGATAAACAACTTGTGGAGTTGTTGCTGAAAAAGGAATGGCAATCAAATATACCTGTTTTAAAAAGGGGGGGACACATAAATATATGTGGAATAGGAAAGATGGTTAGTTGGCATTACTAGATTAGGTACTAAATGATAAGTGTGCAAAAAGGAGACTTTTGGATGTGAATGTACTGATAGGGGTAGAAGGTGCATGGAGTTAATGGTAGAGATTTTTAAAGGCTTTTGGAAAAGAAGAAATGATATGGGTGAAAAGAGGATGTAGGTAGTAGTTGGAAGGCAGCCAATGACCAGGGAGGTATACTATCAGTACTACCCACTTGGGTGATGGCTACATAGTGAGCCAGTACTTCACTGGTGGTAAAATTGCACTCCTCTGACCCATGAAGGTGTCTTTTCTTTTCGCCTCACCCACACATGGACTACTGGCATTCAGTTCACAAACATACAATCTCTCCGTGTCACACATAACACTTGAAAACATTTAACTAACACAGGTCATTCTTTGTAACTCTAGATATTCCTGCAGTGAACACCAATGTGCTAGGCCTGCCTTTTGACAAAATGTTAGTAGTAATAGACAGAAGTGGAAGGTGTGAACATTTAGGCAGGATCATTAAGTACAAACATTAGGTAGTAGTAGTCAGTAGGAACATTAGGCAGGGGCATTAGGTAAAAGTAGTCAGTAGGAACATTAGGTAGGAGCCTCTGCAAACACTGCACAAGAGTTGCCCTCTGTCAGTGGCCTGTTAAGGACGAGGCACTGAAGGCTAAGAAGTGGCACTGGAGTTCACTAGTTATAGAGACTATTGCCTTGGCTACCCCCTTGAAGAAGTTTCAGGAGGGAACAGCATTAGAGATATAGATAGACAGACAAAGGATGGTGAAACTAAGTGAGCCTAGAAAAGAGGCTTGTGTGAAGAGATTCCAGGAGAGATTGAGCATAGAATAGCAAAAAGTCAGAGTCAAGGAAGCTGGGGAAGTCAGTGAGGAATGGGAGGTATTTAGGGAAGCAGTGCTGACACATGCGAGAGAAGTTTGTGCCATGCAGAAGGTGGGAGGTAGGCATGTAAGAGAGGATGGAGAGTAGTGAGATGGCAAAGTTATGTTGCTACTGAAAGTGAGAAGGAAGGTTTATGGGCATTATTCACAGGGAGAGAATGCAAGCAACTGGGAGTAGTACAAGAAAAAAAGGCAGATGATCAAGAGGGACATGCCTGGACTGAAAAATAGGGCAGATGAGAGTAGAAAGAATTCTACCTCTGTATTCTCTGCATATTGACAAAGAGAGGCAGAAGCAGGGGGCTGAAAGAAAATTATCCTCATTTTTGTTTTTCAATTTCAAAAAGACTGAACAGAAAAAGGAGCCAAGCAAGGAGTTCTTCTCCTTAAAGGCTTAGGCTCGGGTGTCCAAATGTGTGTGGATGTTACTAAGATGAGAAGAAAGAAGAGATAGCTAGTATACTTAGGGAAAGGAACCTGGATGGTCTAAATATGAATGAAACAGAGTTCATGGGTAAAGGAGAATGGTTGAGAAATGAGTAAAGTCAGGGGTTGGTGTGAGGGCAAAAGCTAAGAAAGATGTAGGACTACTGCTGAAGAAGGAATTGATGGAATGTAAGGAAGTGAGCTCCAGACTTATTTTGGTAAAAATGAAAGTGGATTGTGAGAGAGAAGTGATTATCAGTGCTTATGCACCTGGCCATGAGAAGAAAAATGATGAGGCAAGTTTTTTTGGGAACAGTTACGGAGTGTGCCAGCAGTTTTAATGCAAGAGACCCGGTATAAGTGATGGGTAATCTAAGTGTGAAGGTGAGTAATGTGGCAGTTGAGGGAATAATTAGAGGGCATATTGTATTCACTAAGGTTAAATGGAAATGATAAACAGCTTGTGTACTGAAAAAGTGCTGGTGATTTTGAATGCCTGATTTGAAAAGGGGGTCATACACACCAATGCACGTGTGAACAGGAATTTTATTTTCAAAGGTTGAAGGCTCCAGTCATAGAAAAAAGTCCATATCAAGGCCAGGCCTTAATTGAAATATAGAGAGAATAATGAAGAGGAAAAAGAAAGGACAAGGGAAAGTATTTACATATTTTGGAGGAAGTAAAAAAACAGTCTTAAAATGTGCCAGGCATAGTTATTGCGAAAGACAAGAGAAGGTAGAAAGATAGAGTTCCAAAGCTTCAACGTGTAGGGAAAGTAACAGTAAACAAAACAGCCCACTCTTGAGTTGCCAATGGCCACACAGTAATCATATGACATGCCAGCTTGCCAAGTATTGCATGTTCTACCTAGTGGTGGGGGTAAACAAGCAGCCACCTCTTAGGAGCACCAAGCTTGAAAGTATTTTAGAGGCAGAGTTATCTATTCCCATAATGTGGAGTTTCCATGAAAGAATGGATGTTACAGTAACACCAAGTATGTCCACTGAGTCAAAAGGTAGAATTACAGAGCCGTTACAGGAGGGATGAGAGTTGTGAGGAGTTTTTGACAGAGTTGGGTAGAAACTGGGTCTTAGAGGCAGTAAACTTATTGAGATTTTTTCCACCCCACCGAGATATCCTACTCCAAGCTTGAGTTTATTGAGGAAGCCATGTCAAGAAGAGATGCAGATCAAGTGAGAGAAGAAGGAGCAGAATTGCAGGATGTGGATGAATGCGGAGTTGAGCCATTAGCGTATGAGTGCATTTGACTATTTTTGGAGGAGAAAATTGTTGAAAAAAGGTGAAAAAGTGTAGGGGATTCAACAGAACCTTGAGAAACAATGCTGTTAATGGAGAAAAGAGAGAAGGCTGATTCATCAACAACCACAGAGATAGATTGACCAGAGAAGAAGCTAGACATGAAGGAGCAAAGTTAGGGAGGGAAGCTAAAAGAAGAGAGCTTAGAGATGAGACCCCAATGCCACATCCCGTCAAAAGCTTTGGATATGTCAGGGGCAACTACATGACTCCCCAGAATCTTTCAAGGATGATGACCGAAATTAGCAGGATAGGAAAGAATATCACCAGTGGATCTCACTTTACGGAAGCTATACAGGTGATCAAAGAGAAGACTGTGATTTTCAAGGTGTCTAAGGATATGGGAACTGGGGAGGGATTCAAAGACTCTGGAAATGGTAGATGTCAAAGCAGTAAGATAATAGATAGAGGGGTCAGAACTGTCACCTTTCTTAGGGTTGGGATGCATCAATGCATGCTTCCTAGGAGAAGGAAAAGTTTTGGTTTTCAAACAGAAACGGAACAGATGAGCAAGCACAGGGGCAAGTTCAGAGGCACACTCTTGTGTCCAGAGAGAGAAGTCCTTTTTGAACAGTACAAAAAGAGATCACTAGGAGAGGGATAGGATTAATAATAGGAGCATCAGAGGGTGAAGGAATGTTGAGTCATCCAAGGTGGTGTTATAGGAAAAATGAGAACCAAAGGGAGTTGCTTTGTCTGCAGCAGAGACAGGTATAGTACTGTCAGAATGGAAAAGTGAAGGGAAGGTAGAGCAACAAAAGTTGCTAGAGATGCCCTTAGCTGAAGACCAGTAAGATCTATCAGTAGATGATGAGGAGAGGTTATCGCAATTCCTTTGAATAATGGAATGCTTTGCTTTAAGGATAACATGCTTGCAGTGATCAGTGATTATGGGCAGTGATAAAAGCTGAATGGAAGCTAGAGGATGGAGAGTTTTTCCAAGCCTGATATGCCTCATCTCTAGCCTGAATGGCCTCACCACAGGAATGGTTGAATGATGGATTGGATGAAGAGGTCGTCTTGAAGGATAAATGCTTTCATTCCCACAAGAATAACTTCTGCTATGTGTTTGGCAGAGATGAAAGCATCACAACATAAGAGAGTAATTTACCCAAAGAAAGACAGAAAAGAAGTTATGTAAGTTATTCCAATCAGCTTTGTTGAGGTGTGAGTATTTATGCTTAGAAGGGGCTGCTGGATGGGAAGGTGCCATCAGAATAGATACATTTATAGGGGTGTGATCAGGTGAACCAATTGGAGTTGAGATTGTGTACTTACAATGGGAGGGACTAGAGGTGAAAAACAAATCTAGAACATTAGGAGAGTGGTCACAGCAGTCAGGAATATGGGTAGGGAGGGAGGTAATTTGCTCTAAATGATTGAGAATGAGAACATGAGGGCTTCAGTTTCTCCACCATCTGCACAGGAGGAATTCAACTATTTCTTACGGTGAATGTTGAAATCCCCAAGGTAGAGAATCTCAGCTTGCAGGTGAGAGGGTGTCAGACTCTTGGCAAGAATTTAGATAGTCGAAGAAAGATATGAAATTTATAGAACTAGGAGAGCACTAGGGGAAATACAGGAAAAGTGTTGTAGTTGGGAGACAGACCTTGAGCCACATAACATCAAAGTTTGGAGTCTCAAGGTCCTTCAAGTATGCAACAAGTGTGCTGGTGATGGAATAAGCACAAACACCTCCTTTGAACCAGAATTGTGAGTGGAGATTATAGTTGGATATGAAAAAGAAACTAGTGAGAACATTATTAGACAACTGTGTCTCTAAGAGAAGTAAGATGTTAGGAGAGGTACTACTAGATAGATGGTGTTCAACAGAGGAGAGGTTACTAGGGAGACCATGAATGTTGGTACTGTGAATAGAAAAAGAGGAAGGTCTAACATAGAAGGAAAGGTCATGAGAGGGGCTGGTACAACTACTGCCAGAGCCCTTCCTCTCATTGGCAGCAGAGATTCTTAGCACCCCATGATACAAAGGACTAGGGGCCATAGATTTGTCAGACTCTGCCATAATAATACTTAAAAATGTTTAAGTGGACAGGAGTTGGCATGATAACTTACGTGAAAAAAAGAAAGCAAGTAATCGGGCATTATTGGATTACATAACAATTGATGAGTGAGCAAAAGAGAGACTCTTGGATATGAATTTGTTGATAGGGGTAGCTGCTGCGATGTTTGTTCACTACCTGGAAGACGCAAGGGGGAAGATTTTTGAAGTTTTTGGAAAAGGGGAAACTGTAGGTGAGAAGAGGGTGGTGAAAGTAAGTGAGCTTGGAAAAGAGATCTATATGAAGAAACACAAGGAGATATTGAGTGTAGAAAGGCAAAATGTGAGAGTAAATAAAGCTAGGGTAGTGGGTGAGGAATTGGAGGTATTTAGGGAAGCAGCATTGACGTGTGAGGAAAGTGTATGGCATGTAGAAGGCAGGAGGTGGGCAGATGAGGAAAAATAGTGAGTGGTGGGATGACAAAGTAAAGTTGCTCATTCTCCTCAAAGGCATAGGTTAGGGTCTCTGAATATGTGTGGATGTAACCAAGATGACAAAAAAAAAAAAAAAGAAGATATAACTATTTTAATATGTTTACGGGAAGGATCATGGACGTTTTGGCTTAGAGTGAAACAAAGGTTAAGGGTAAAGGGAAAGAATGGTTTGGGAATGTTTTAGGGGTAAAGTCAGGTGTTGTTGTGAGGGCAAAAGCTAAAGAAAGGGTTGCTATACTACTGAACCAGGAGCTATGGGAATATGTGGAGTGTAAGGAAGTAAGCTCCACGCTGATAGGGGTAAAATTGAAAGTGGATTGTGAGAGATGAATGTTTATAGTGCTTATGCAACTGGCCATCAGAAAAAAGTGATGACAGGCATGTGTTTTGGAAGCAGCTGAGTCTGTCAATAGTTTTGGTGCATGAGATCAGGTAATATTGTTGGATGATCTAAATGCAAAAGTGAGTAATATGGCAACTGAACATATAATTAGGGGGCATTATTATTCAGTAAGGTGAATGGAAACGGTGAAATCCTCATGGAGATATGTGCTGAAAAAGGAATGATGATTGGGAATACCTGGTTTAAAAAGAGGGACATACACAATATACAGGGCTAAGTAGGAAAGGTGGGAAGCGGGTAGTACTGGACTGCACACTAATTGATAGGCAGGGAAAAGAGACTTATGGACGTGAATGTGGTGAGAGCAACAGCCAATGGGATGTCTGATCATTACCTAATACAGGTGAAGGTGAAGATAACAGAGACTTTTGGAAAACAGGAATGATATAGGTGAGAAAAGGATTGTGAAAGTAAGTGAGCTTGGAATCGTCTTGTGTGAAGAAATACTAAGAGAGATTCAGTGTTGATTGGCAAAAGGTAAAAGTAAATGTAGTTAGGAGAGTTGGTGAATAGTGGCAGTTATTTAAGGAAGCAGTGCAGATATGTGCAAGAAAAGTGTGTGCCATGTGGAAGGTGGGAAGGTTAGAAGGGGTAGTGAGTGGTGGGATGATGAAGTAAAGTTGCTTGTGAAGGAGATAAGAGAGGTATATGGGTTGTATTTTGAAGGAAAGACTGCAATTAATTGGGAGAAAGCAGCAGCAGGTCAAGAGGAAGATGCAGGGGTTAAAAAAGAGGGCAAATGAGAGTTGGAAAGAATATCAGTAAACTTTAGAGATAGTAAGATGTTGTGGAAAGAGGATGATAGTGTGAGAAAAACAAAATTAAATGGGAACATCAGTGAAGAGGTCAAATGGTTAAGTGGTAACAGTTAATGATGAGATTTGGAGATGGAGTGGACATACATGGCAGCAAATGGAATCATGCAAATGACAATCAATGATGGGATGGATGAGAGGAGCTAAGGTTCTAAGAGCAATGGGGAAAGTGTTAAGAGAGGTTGTTTTTTGGGGAGTAAAAATCAATATGTTTGAAAGTATAGTAGCCCAAACAATGTTGTATGGATGTGAGGCATGGGCTATGATATATATAGACGAGGATGTGTGAAGGAGGGGGTAATGTGTTGGAAGTGAAATGTTTCAGGATGATTTTTTTTCATCTTTTTATGTCGAAGGCTCCAATCAGAGATAAAAGTCCACATCGAGGTCGGGCCTTAACTGAAATATAGAGAATTATGAAACAAAAAGAAAAAAGACAAGGGAAAGTATCTACAAATTTTTGAGAAAGTGAAAGACCTATCTTTTGAAATGTGCAAGGTCATAGTTATTGGAAAAGACATGGGAAGGTAGAGATTTCCAAACCTTTGACATATAGGAAAAGAAGCAGGTATCAAAACAGCCCACTCGTGTTGCTGATGGCCACACAATAATCATGTGATGCAGCAGCTTGCCGAGTATAGCGTGGTCCAGCTAGTGGTGGGGACATACAAGCAACCAGCTCTCAGGAGCAAAAACCAAACTAATATCTATAGAAGAGGGAAAGTGAACCAACATTGTGGCTTAGGGCAAGGGGGTCAAGTTTAGAAGTTAGCCTGGGACAGTTCATAAGTTGGATCACTTTTGACTCAACTCTGTACTCCATACAAGGACGAATCAAACCTTTGTATAAACGGAGAAACTGTTCAGAAGAGAAAAAGTTTCGACATTTAAACAGGGCACCCAGTTTCTTAGAGAGGCAGACTTAGCTATTCCCATAATGTGGGGTAGCTAAGAAAGAGTGGATGTTACAGTAATACCAAGTAAGTTCACTGAGTCAAGAGGTGGAATTACAGAAACATCAAAGGAGAGTCAAGAGTTGTGAGAAGTTTTGATACAGAGATGGGTAGAAATTGGGTCTTGGAGGCATTATATTTAACAAGATTTTGTGTACCCCACTGAGATATCATGTCCAAGTCCGAGTTTATCGTGGAAGCTGTGTCAAGGCAAGATGCAGATCGAGTGAGAGAAGTGGGAGCAGAATTGAAGGATGTGGACAAATGCAATGTTGAGTCATCAGCATATGAGTGCACTGGATTATTTGTGGAGGAGAGGAACTCATTGAAAAAAAGAAGAAAAAGTGTAGGGGACAGGACAGACCTTTGAGGGACACCACTGTTGATGGAGAAAAGGGGGGAGGTTGATTTATCAGCAACCACAGAGATAGATTGGCCATAGAGGAAGCTAGATATCAAGGAGCAAAGTGAGGGAGGGAAGCCAAAAGAGGGGAACTTAGAGATGGGACCCCAATGCCACAACCTGTCAAAAGCCTTAAATATGTCAAGGGATGATGACCAGACATTATTCAGAAAGGAAATAATATCACCAGTGGATCTTGCCTGGTGATCTGAGAGAAGATTGTGATTTTCAAGGTGTTTATCGAGTAAGTAAAAATAAGGTAAGAAGAGTAAGGGTAAGAAAGCTGAAGAGATTGTGCTGAAATTGTTTAAACATATGGAAGATACAAGTAAACAGAAGTTGACAAAGGGGATATGGGTCAGATGTGGTGGGGATAAGTAGAAAGGAGAGACCAAATTGGAGATGGAAGGATGCAGTGGAAAATATTTTGAGTGCTCAGGGCCTAAACGTGCAGAAGGGTGAAAGGTGTGCACAGGATAGTGTGATTTGTAGCGATTTGGAATACAGGGGCCCATGTGCTGTTGGTGGACTGAACAAGGGGATGCGAAGTATCAACAGGAAACAACAGAGAGTTCTTTGGTACCTGGTTTCGGACTTTTCTTTTCCTAACACACAGCAGCGGGAGAACGAGGCCTTCCTCATGCGTTCCTGCCACTACCTCACTGATATGGGAAACAGAGGACAAGTATGAAAGGAAAAAGAAAAGTAAATGCTTAATTTCTCACTTGCCTCATTCTTCATTTCAGAGAACATTTGTGAATCATTTGAGTCCATAATGTCTATAAAAAGGTCTGCAAGTGATAGTAATGGAAATACAGCAAAGGTGATGAGAAAATGTATCACTCTGGAGGTGAAAATTGAAATTCTTAGGAGACTAGAAGCATGTTAGCAGCAAGTCAATGTGTGTCATACTTGAACTTGCTTGTATCATCCTTAGCACAACTTGAGAAGTTTTCTATGCTATCCAGGGTTGAAGAGGAGGATTTAGCTACTGGAAGAAAGCTGTCTGATATGCACTAATGAGACTCTTCCTGCATGACTGCCTCACTCACCTTTACTTTCACTGCAGGAGAGGGTTGCCACTTACCACCACTGCTGTGCCATAAGCATTTAATAAATGATATTGATGTGCATTTTGTGTCTTCACATACCCTGGTTTATTCTTTAATCAAATGATTGCATACAGAATCAAAATTAATCCATCATATATGACTAATTGGTAAAAACATAATGCTGTCTGGAACATATCTTCATACTACATATATTATAACAATCCCAGTGAAAGCTCTTTCTCTATGAATGTATTTTGAATGTTCAATGGGGTATCCCTCTTCGTATTTTCTTTATTTAACACATACATGGTATTTCCCATATGAACAGGGTAGCAACCAGAATATATGACTGAGCTTTAAAAAGAAAAATCCTCACTTTGCTCCTTCTTCTGTTCCTACTTTTGTAAAGTACTACAAGGGGTAGTGTCCAGTTCCCACTCCCACCCTCTTAGTCACCTTCTATGACACACAGGAGATACATGAGCAGTATTATTTCATCCCTATTCCCAGAATATATATATATATATATATATATATATATGTTTTGGGAGCAGCTGAGTGAGTGTGTCAGCAGTTTTGGTGCACGAGACCGGGTATTAGTGATGGGTGATTTAAAT
>JAYMFT010416265.1:0-33012 GCA_038088735.1 Panulirus argus | reverse complement strand
AAAAAAAAAAAAAAAAAAAAAAAAAAAAAAAAAAAAAAAAAATATATATATATATATATATATATATATATATATTTATATATATATATATATATATATATATATTATACTTGATCGCTGTTTCCCACATCAGCGAGGTAGGTAGATAGGTAGATAGATTTATAAAAATGTATGAGAATTCCATTGTATTAAGATGGCACATATTCGCTTTTTCTGATGTTTGGCTTAACTTGAATCTACCTTTTGCATATACTTGAAAGACATGAATTGATTGAATTTCACTCTTTATAGTCATTGTATTTATGTAAACGATTAGGAAACAACTACCCTATTCTGAGAAAATCTATGTAATATACTTATAATTGTAATGTAATCCACTAATTTTCCGTTTTTTTTTTTTTCCATTTACCGTACTGTCATATCTAATGGATTCTGGTATCTTATAGATTATATCCTGACGACCTTGAAGTAGTTACTTATTGTATTTACACTTGCAGCTGGGTCACTGGTTCTTTCCTGCTTTGCAAATGTAAGCATTAGTGTTTAGTTTTACTCAGAACTCATGCGTGCACTGGTAGTCGTAGTTGTCTGTTGACTTTTGTATTGTTATCTAACTCATGATAATTTTGCTGTCGCGCCTGCTTTGGCAGAGACGCAACTTAGAAGTTCATCTTTCTGATGTCATTTTAAAGGTCTACAGTATTGTACCTTACTGTTGTAGTTTTTATTCTGCAAAGCAGGCACGACACCATGTTTTGCAGACCACTTGTTGTTGACATGAATAATTTTGTGTGCAGGTTATTTTGTATTAAAATGAATTTTTTACATGACCAAATTCTTTTGATGTTTTAAACTCGAGTTTTCCCTTTATTTTCTTTTTTTTTACTTTCACAAATATTGGATAGTACTTGAATCTTGTGATAAGCTTACCTCATTGGGTGGTGTCATGATCAGCATGTTAACATAGCACTAATTATATAAATTCTAGATGAGAGTGGTGAGTGAAGCTTACATGAATAATGTATCTAACAAAATTTTAGCAGAGAATTTCAGTGGGAGAGGTAAGCTGCTGTGAATGCAATGGAAATATGGTGTGATGAAGAGAGTGATTCATGGATTATGCAGATATTTTGGGGGTTTTTGCTTAAATTATTTGAAGATATGTGGCATTTCCTCTAGAATTATTGAAAGTTATGACATTGTTAATTGCAAATTTTTCCTGTTTGATAATTTCTGATAATGGCATTAGGTACCAATCTTTTCTTCATTGTTATGAATAGTTATTAAATTGGAAAGCCTGCTTATTATGATATCCAAAATAATTGGCTGAACATTTTCTAAATGTTTTTGATTGTGTAGATCTTAAGGTTTATAGGTTTCATGCAAATAGATTTACTTATGATATCAGGTAATACTTGGAGAAAGTGGATCTGTAGTCTTTTTGAGGTAAGCATGTAGTAATGAATAATGTATGATGGAATTAAAAGGTTGAGAAAGGAAAGCAGCCACTAAAAAGTAATGTACTGGAACAATAGTATTGAACCAGACTAAGACTATAATGAAAGACAAGGAAATGATTTATATCAAGGATTTATTGCATATTAATATTAACATCCACATATGGGTATGATAGCATTAGAGGAATTTTTCAGTGTCTGTACAGTATAGTACAAGAAACACTGAAAAGGAAGAGGCAAAATATTCATTGAAATTGATATGGTTAAGGCTGTCAGAGCAGATAAGGAGATGCTGAAAGGAAATGATAGTCCCATACAGCATGAAATGTTTTTTCTACGTATTTATAAGGGAGAGAGTTCTGAAGTTCAAAGAATAGTGTAAGTGAAAAGAGGAATTAAATTGTTGGATGGAAATCCTTTTGATAGATCAGTTGAGGAAGAATGTAGTATTGGCCAGAGTTGATGAATCATACCACAGTATAATTCCATTCTAGGAGATTGTTAATGCATAATTTGGATGACTTTTAATACCACAGATAGTTATTTGCAAGTACTGTACAAACATTTTAGAAGTTAAGATTTCTTTCACAATTAATGCTGAAATAAAGAACCTGAAGCAGAAATCTGCCCGTGGAGAAAAAAAATTTACTCAAATACCATTTTGATTGCTGCCTATGGAGAACCATTATCTATTGTAACAAATATTAAGAGGGAGGCCTCAGAAGAGAGTGGCATGCCTACAGTGGCTTTAGAGAAGAGATGCATGCTCATGTGGGTGAGTGAAATGGGAAAAGATTAAATGATGGATGGAACTAGTGAATGCAGGAGGTAGTGGTAAGGGATCTTGTGAATAGGTTGGGGACATAGTGAAGAAGGGAATGATAGGTTAATATAGAGTTTTGGTTACCATTAACAACTGTGAAAGAAAGCATGGCCTCTGTGCAGCAGCAAGAATGAGTGTTGAAAAATGCTGGGGATTCTTGTTTTATGCAAGGGTTGCAGCCCAAAAATGTGTGCAAAACTTGGAATTGCATTTGACAAAAACTAATTACATATGAAAGTAGGGAAGTGTTCTGTAGGCTGATCTATATTGACCCCTGACCCATTTATATGGCTTTTCTGATCTTCAAACAATAATAACCAAAATAATGAAATAAATGATAAATTAGTAATAAAATAGAATATTTAACAGTGTGACATGAGTACTCCCCAACAACAAAAGATACATGGGTCAGGCGAATGAGGTAGTGTTGGGTGGTGATATTGGTTTAGAATTTGTGCTTTGCAATCTGGGTCATCATTGCTTGGTAGCACAGATAGTGTAACATGAAAAAGGCATAGGGCTATCCTCAATAGATAGCACTAGTTTCACCTCCTTTTTCTCAATGGGAAGTACAGGTTTAGGAAATAAACTAGTGGGATACCTGGAGCCCATATAAAAAATTTGGATAGTAATAATAAAAAAAGAATCGGCAGAAATCAGCATGGTGCAGGGAAGGTGTGATACTGAGAAGTGTCACCTGTTGTAGCACACTTCCCATCTGCACCCACAGTGTTCTGTGGACACCGGGGAAGCTCATTTTTAAACTGCCAGTAAACATACCACTTCCTCTGTGCAAATATTGACAATAACAAAACAAAAGCAGTCAGAAGTACACTTCAGGAGGACTGTAGTTTTGGGCATGTCCTGAAGAAACACACTCAATCATTCATGCATAGATATTGCAGGGAACTCTGCCATACTCGACAGAGAATTTTGCAAGCTTATTATCCTTGCTCTATGATAAATCGAAGAGCTGGCTTAACATCTCTTTCATTACAAATACGGTCACAGATTCAGAATTAGGAAATAGTGAAATGGAGAGTGATCTGGAAAGCATCATAAGGCCCACTATATGTGCTCAGTTTTTTGCTCTGGTTTAACTGCACTGGCAAAAACTGCACAGTTAATACAGAGCATGTGGATGAAGAATTATCTATGCAGTTTTAACTGTACAGGCTAAAGTCATGGCCTGAGTGATATCTGTTGATGATAGAAAAGTTAGCTGTACAGTTTTGAATTGTGCAGTTTAACCAAAGCATGTGGAGGCAAATCCAGAACTTTGCTCAGTCTGCCCCAGGTGGCTGTGGCGCCAAGATGTTGGATATGTGGAACTTTTTAAGGGTGTTTATGGAGGAATTCATAGAAACTTACCAAAGCCATGAATGCCTTTGGAAGATTAAAAGCAAATGGTAATCAGACAGACAAAAAAGATCAGCTTATGAAAAACTTACTGAAATGATGAGAGAAGTGGATCCAGAGGCAGATTGAGATGCAGTTGTGAAGAAATTAAACCACCTGAGAGGTGCATACAGGAAGGAACTGAAGAAAATGTTATATTTACAGAAGTCTGGGTCATGTGCTGACAAAACATATATAATCCCAGGCTGTGGTGTTTCAACATCCTGAGTTTTCTGATGGACCAAGAGACCCCCATGTGCATCTCCTTCTAACCTGGACAGATTTGTAGATCAGGAGCCTGAAGTTAGACATTTCAGATTGTTAATTTGTGTTTTATTCATTGATTATTAGGATGGCTACCAAATACTGTACATAGCATGAGTTGTCCCACTCAGTACATTCAGAGCTTAATCAGTAAAAAATGGCCAATATTTTTTAACAAAAACAAAACTTCCAATACTGCCTAACAGAGATTAAGAAATAAGCACATCAAGTGATAGTGACAATAAGAAAACATTATAAAGTTCCACAGAGTAGGCCTACATGGTGACATCACTGTCGTGTGCTGTAGATCGCTATAGGATCTTCCTGTTGCCAGAAACCAGAGAGTAGCAGTCAGATGTTCATCAGAGGTAGTGGCTTTCTGCATGCATGTGTCCTTTTGTTCATTCAAAGGAGCAACCAAGGATAAGGGATGCATAGGTTTCCTGTCATACGAAGGTAATTGTACCAATCATCACTTTCTAGCTTCAGTTTTTCCAATAGATTCATGTAAGAAAATTTCTTCCTCTTCAACAGCCACTTTTTACACCATATCTTCTTGCCTTTCCTCTTTTTTCTTCTATTCTTAACAGTGCACCCTAGAGCCACAATGGCCAGATGCAGGTCTCCGTCATGTCCATCCATGTCATCTACAGGATAATATCGACCAAAAACTGCACCTGTGGATGCACTGGCAGGATTTTGTTTTGACTGTAGTTTTTGTCTGTGCTGTTAAACTGTAGCAAAAAAATGAGCATATGTAGTGGGCCTAAGAGATTGATCTTGTCATGGAGGATGAGTGAGGTAATGTTGTGGAAGATGACATGATAAGAAATGTGCAGATCATCACATTAGACACTAATTTAGCTGTGGAAAGAGAAGGAAGATAATAATGCAGATTGTTAGTGGAAAATAGAGGTAAGGAGTCTATCACAAGCTCACACATACAGAGAGATTGACTCATGTGGAGAGATAGGTAGAGCACCCTGTAGGAAGTGGGGGCCTGGAAGACAGCATAAGCTGACGCTGATACAGAGAGAGTTTGGAAGACTGAATGGTGAAAGAGCAAGGAAATCGCTTACAGTCAAAAGTCTGTACATGTATGCGGAGGAAAGATGCATTTATTTGGTAACAATAGTACATCGTGTGTGGGAAAATGTAAATTTCACCACCCTCAGAAATTTCTAAACTTGCTCAAGAAAGGCAAGTGCAGGTTTGGAGAGAGATGTTTTACCATCCAGAATTGTTTAAATCCCCACATGATTATAGGCTGGTAACATGACCATATAGCACTGATGATAAGGCATATAACTCGAACTGAGAACAATACATGTGATACACACTGTTGCAATATATGAAAATAGTAGTCAAACAGATTATTTAGGTTGTGTCATGGGCCAGATGGAGGCAGGGAAAGAAATGGCATTGTCTCCCCTTTACAAAATAATTTAGCTAAAATCAGTAGACCAAGCTCAACTGAGCAGGGCATATTAACCCCCCACGTGAACCCAGAAACAAGATGTGTAATATCCTTCATTTATGCCAACATACAGGCACTCAAATCAGACAGAACTGCTTGTGTGCCCCCACCACTAGCTGGACCATGTAATACTTGGCAAGCTGCTGCGTAACATGAGTATTGTGTGGCCACTGGCAGCTCAAGGGTGTGCCGTTTTGATGATTACTTCTTGCCCAACATGTTGAAGCTTTGGAACTCTATACCTTCTCATGTCTTTCCCAATAACTATGACCTTGCTCATTTCAAAAGACAAGTCTTTCACTTTCTCAAAAATTTATAAATACTTTCACTGTCTTTTTTTCCTGTTTCTTAATCCTCTCTATTTTTCAATTAGGGACTGGCCTTAATGTGGACTTTTGTCCGTGACTGGAGCCTTCAACATAAAAAAGAAAAAGATCCCATTCATAAATGTCTTGCTGACTGTGCCAGAAGCACAGTTTATGGCAGTCACAGAAATGCATATTTAAGATTGTATGAGCTGTGAGGTTTGGAAGAATGTGTGGAGATGGACCATTTATAAAAGATTCTCACAGAACAGCCCCTTAATATTTTTAAATAATACAGTGGAAGTGATTTTTGTCAACCTTAAACCCAGAAAGGGGTCATTGCACTAATCTGTAAACCACCTGATGCAAAGCCACAAGAATTTACAGAAGAAATAAAGAAATATTGAAATTGATTTGATGTCTATGAAAACCCATTCCCAAACTTTATCTTCCTAGAAGACTCTAACCTACCTCATCTGAGATGGAAACAAGTAGGAAACACCATTACAGTCAAAAATTTCACCAGAAACATTTTGGATGAGCATCTGCAAAAAAGAACTATTTAGACTGTGTTACAAGTTCTTCCTCAGTCAGCAAATACAGGTTGTACCTCTCGTATCTGGAGCTCTATGGTCTGGCAACTCCCGTGCTCCAGCACGTTTTAAATCTGCTGCCAGGGTGGTGCTGTTTGCAAGTTAGCAGAGATAAAGTGCCAAAATCTGTTTACGCTGCAGCCGAGCTAATTAACAGTCATGTTTTTAAGTTTTTTGCTGCAAATGAAAGCCAGAAGAGTTTAAAGTTTCATAAAACTTTGAAAGGTGCCAGGAGTTCAAAATTATACAGTGCAATTATAAAGTGGTTAAAGCTCTGATGTAATGAAGGTGTAAACATTTCTGGGGAGATGCTTAGCTGTGACAAAGTTTGTGGATGAATTTGCACAGTTAGTAGCAGTGGAAAACTTAGCCCCAAAAGAAGTGTATAATGCTGATGAATCTGCTCTGTATTGGTGTCGTATGCCACAATAAACCCTTGCCCAAGAATTGAGGAGTCTCCATCTTGGGCAAGGATTCTAAAGATAGGGTAACAATTCTTGGCTGCAGTAATGCTGAAGGAACACATGAACCCAAGCTGATGGTAATTGGTAAGAGTGTTCACCTGAGGGCCTTTAAAGGAATGAAAATTCTTCCACTTATCTACCATGGGACTAAAAAGGGGTGGATGACAACTTAACTATTTCTTGAATGGTTTGAAAATTACTTCGTTCATGAAGCTAGAGCACACTGTAAAGGAGTATCTTCACTATTGGGCAGTGCCCGTTAGGCATGAGTGTTAAGTCCATCATCAGACACTTTGTGGCATCTTTGTTGGGCAAAGCAGCTGATTTCCCTTGCCTGTAGTTGAGCGAAATCAGACAATGCCTGGTGGTTTGATGCCAGATGTGGAACAACGGCGCTGTCAGCCACAAAAAGTTACTGCTCTTTACACCATATAGTTTTCTGCACTGGTCTATATTTTTCTATGCACACAGCAATCAGTATGCTACGCAGCACTATGTTTTTCCTTTCAACTTTGCTGCTCATGGTGATAATGCACTCATGGCCTGCTGAGAACCTACTGGCTACTGTATGACTAGCCTGCCCAACCACCTCAACAGTGTGGACAACAACACAGGCATGCCTAACAGACTTTGCCTGGCAAGGGCACAGCCTGACAGGAACTGTCCAATAGTGTGGTAAATATTTTTGATTTTATATAATTGCTCAGCCCACCCCAAAGCAGAACCTTGTTTGGAAGCATTATTGCTTGTATTATTTTGTGCTTTAAGCTCTGTTCTTCCTTTGATAACACAGCAGTATATATGTGGAATGAGCTGGCAAGACTAGGGTTTGGGCATATGTTTACATAGGGGTTTCCTCAGGGGTCAATGTCTGTTTTACTGCATTTTCTGAGGTACGGCAGTGGTCAGGTCCCAGGGTTGACGGATTACAGAGGTTCAACCTGTTGTTGGTAGGCAGTCAACGACCACCTGGGTATTAGGAGGCTTAATGACAGCTGGGTAGTGAGCCAGCACTTCTGTGTTGTCAAGTTGCACTCCTCTGACCCAGATAGCTGTTTTTCCTTTCTGCCTCACCCATACGTGGATTACTGGCTTTCTGTCCACAAACATACAATCTCTCCTTGTTAAACATAACACACGACAATACTTAACTCACACAGCTCATTCTTCATAACAAGATTTTCCTGCAGTGTGCACTGTATGCTAGCCCTGCCTTATGGCAAAATGGTAGGAGCAGTAGATAGATGTAGTATGTAGGAACATTTATGCTGAAGCAGTAGGTAAAAACATTAGGTAGAAGTAGTTGGCAGAAGCATAAGGTAGACACATTAGGTAGTAGTAGTCAGTAGGAACATTAGGTGGGAGCCTCTGCAAACACTGCCCTAGAGTTGCCCTCTGCTAGTGGCCTGTTATGGGTGAGGCACTAAAGGCTAAGAAGCAGAACTGGAGTCCACTAGTTAAGGAGACTCCATTGCTATGGCCACCCCCATGAGGGAGTTTCTGTTGGAACAAACATTAGAGATATAGATGGATAGATTGATAGGAGTTGTCTTGATTCTAATGAAAATTCTCAGAGACAGCAAATAGTTTGTGGTGATAATGCTATGCATTTAATACCCCATCTCTGTTTGCATGTTTCATGTCCTCATTATCTTGGATTCTCAGGTACTTATGAACCTGTGGATCATTTTGATTTGTCAAATTTTGAAGCAGTGGAACTGAGTTCCATATGCTTGATTTGATCATCTAGTTAACTTCTTGAGGGTTTATAGGACTAGGTTTACTGCCAGTTTGAAAAAAAAGAAAGGATTATTCATTGTCATCAGCATATGGAGGAGTCACCAGTGACAAAGACATCTGTGTAAATTCTGCACCCTTTGCCTTAAGTTTTCTGTTGAGATGATAGTTGAATCACTGCCAGGTTTTCAGTAAATTGCTGTTTCCTATTTGTTTGTTGGCTCTGATGCTAAGGCTAAAGGGATAAAACTGGTAGAGTGTGTATGTGAAAGAATGAAAAGCTGCTAGGAACCTAAAAAGGCAGTTCAGTGGATTACCTCTCTTGATACAGATTACCAGTCATCTTGATACTGTTAGGCACAGATATTTTTCATTATTTACAATTTCTTTTGGTAGCAGATCAGTTAAAAGGGGGAACTCTTAAGCACAAGTGTTACTAAATTTTCTAATGATTGTTAATATCTATACTAGGTTTTCTAACACCAGAGACAGTATCCGTCTTTAGAAGAGTCTCATTTTTAAGTACATAACCCCTTATCATATGTCAGGTTTGATGTATGTTGATGACTGTTGACCAAGTTTCTTACTGGCTAGATACATGTAGTAACTACAGAAGTGCACTTGAAGAATATGTGACTAAATATTATTTTGCTTTAGGACACTCAGGAGACTTTAGTCATGATACAGTTGACAGGTCTGAGCATGTGCTTACTCTGTGGAAATTTTGCTAAGCAAGGTTCAGCTTTTGATGACTTTTGTAATCAAAACCAGCTAAACAGTACACTAAATTGTATTTGGGAATCATGATATGTACAGAAAATAAAGTCCTTAGATTTTATGTTTCCCATTATGAAATGAAAGAAATAGATGTAAAGATAAAGGATATGCACAGGCAGTTGAGCAGAAATTAATTATATGGCCATGGTGTAGTGTTGAAGTTAATGCATATATTGCACAGTGCTGGTGGAAGAAGTGAGGAGAGCCCTGTATCTACTTATGAATAGCGACAGCAAGATTTTTCCAAATGAAAGGGCTAGTGCATATAATCCACCACCCATTGCATATCTTGCTTGCTGAATTAATTCTTTACCTCTGAGGCTCGTGAGAGATTGACTTTAGCCTTGAGTCCAGCCTTCTTTTGAATGCTTCTGTGGTGGTTCCATGCATCTTTCTATTTTTTCCTGGTCTTTCTTTCTTTCATACTTTTTGCCACTTTCCCCATTACTAAGGCAGCCCCAGGTACAGAAAAAGAAAAGGCTTCATTTGCTGTCACGTGTAATACACCAAAACCCCTATCGACAATCAGGCCCCGCAGACCTTTTTGTGGTTTCTCCTGGTTGCTTCAGTCCATTGACAGCAAATTGCCCTGTGTACCATATTATTCCAGTTCATTCTATCTCTTGAATGCCTCTCAACTCTCCTGCATGTTCAGGCCCCTACCCTTCATAATCTTTGTCACTCCATCCTTCCATCCCCAGTTTGATCAGTCCTTCTCCATGTCCTCCCCTACTTCTGTTGCATATATCCTTGTCAGCCTTTCCTCTCCAATTCTCTCCATATGTTCAAACCATTTCAGCACATCCTTTTCAGCTCTCATCAATACTTTTCTTGATACCACAAATCCTTCTTACTTTATTATTACTTACTTGATCAACCCTCCTCACACCACATATTGGTCTCAAACATTTAATATTCAGCACATCCCCTCTCCTCCATACAGTGTCATCTACAGCTAATGCCTTTCGTTCATGCAACATCTTTGGATTACTATACCTACAGTCATACCTATTTTTGTTCTTTTTTGCATATGCCAGTACTGCTTCCCTAGATACCTCCTATTCCTCTCCCACTTTCCTAGCTTCATTTACTCTACCTTTTGCCATCCTAGCTTCATTTACTCTCACCTTTTGCCATTCTATACTTAATGCGAAGAATAACTAATATAGTTATTTTGACACGAATAGGTTTTATCAATGGAATAACATTTTAGTAAACCAGTGTGATTTCATTTTGCTGTGTAATTAATTATCCTGTTGGTTACATTTAATTTTTTCCTCATTTGTCTCACCATTATATGGACTTATGATTTGAGAGGGGACTGGTGCATTTTTGCAGACAGTACTTGGTTGGGTGGTTCATAGCCACCCCTAACCCTGCAATTTGTGTGCTTGTATTGTCATTGCAATTGAGCATTACATTTGTGGGTTTATATCAGAGTTTCATTCTTTAGCTGTGTTTCTTTAGCTCAGATCTGTTATGTCCAAGAACCATGATTCAGCTATAACATAGTAATTTACTAGTTATCTTTCTCAGATGGAGATTTACTGGGTTGGTCTCTTATGGTTTCATTTGGCAGCCATTACTCTTAGACCTCTCTGGTTCAGGAATTACAGGGATTATCCTTGGCACACAGTATTACCTAGAACCCCACTAGTACTTGATTGATTGTGAATATTTGTCAGCTTAAACTGAGCAGATTTTTTGATGTTTGATGACTCAGTAGAGGAACTTGTCATCCTTCATTTGTGCAGATGCCCACACATCATACTGTCATTGTTTCTGTGCTGCACGGTGTATTGTTCAATGTTGTGTGGTTGTTTATAGTTTATCATTTTGTCTTTGGCAAGAGTGGTCTCAGGAAGCCCACGACTCTGGCCTCACAAATGAATTGACATACTGCTGTACAGTAGTTATGGGCAAATACAGATGATTCTGATGAGCAACCTACTGATTAGGCTGAAAAGCTTTATTTGCTTCAGCTTCATATCTAAGAGGAGGAAGAAACAGAGAGAGCATGAACACCAGCAGTGGGAAAATGAAAGATAGAAGCAGTAACAAGAAAAGACCACCCTAAACAAGGTGTTTCTTTAGGTTTAAGAATGGCAGGAAGAAGCCACTCATGGCAGTACTCTAGAACTTGCCATAGCTCAGTGGTCAAATGAGCAGTCTGTCTGCACTCCTAGCACCTTGTCACTGCCAAGTCCCTCAGACTTAGTCCATACCAGGGACTTGATAGTACTGTCTTGAGTTTTTTATTGGCATGCTAGAGTTCTTAGCTGAGGGCCACTTCCTGTCATACAACTGGAGACACTACATATTACTTTGCTTATTGAAGGCAAGGCAGAAATGATGAAGGCTGTTAAAGGCTTTTGGACTTATTGAGGAGAAAGCCAGATGCCAGTTTTAAAGATATTCCTATACACTCGCACCAAAAAGCCTCTGCTTCTTTCTCATTAATACTTCATGAAACAATGGATGAAAAATTCTGATCAGTATGTATGATGCCTGGCGTGTGTGGTAGGCTTGCTATCCTTGGTGACAGTTGTCAGTTAGTACAGTTACTCATTTCTGACATTTGAATTGTGTGTGAATCACTGTGAATCATCGACAGGAGAGTAATATGATAACGTCAATATAGAGGTAATTATATGAATGATAGTCATTCAGTGGGTATAACTGCTACTAACATTGTTCAAGCAAAACTTATTTACCACATGACACACTGGATACCTTAAGCATGCAGCCATGCACTGGCAGACGACATGGAGAAATGTTAGTTGCCAGGCAATGATTACAGCATGACATGGTGGGGCTAGAAAGAAAATATGATATTGCTCGTACACTAGCTGTGGGTGGTAACACAACTGTAATGATATAATGTGATGTTGAAACTGTAATAATAAATATTACCAAAATGGGCTACTATCAGCATTGGTTGGTAATAACCAAGGTTCTGGTGACTTTGGCATTGAAATATTACTACGAAATATGCATATATTGGAACAGTTGGATCACATTGTTATTGCTGAATTTAAGTGCAATGTGCTGTAATTCTGTTGAAGTGTGTGTAATATCTTTGAAACTGTTTGGGAGAAATATAGAATCAAGGCATCTGGTATGAACAGCCAGCCAGCCATACCCCCCCTCCTCTCTCTCTCTCTCTCTCTCTCTCTCTCTCTCTCTCTCTCCTTCTTCCCCCCCCCTCTCTCAGTCTTTGGGGTGGGGTGGGGTGGGGTAGGGATGAGTGGTCAGTCCATCGTCTATATGAGCTGTTGATCACGAAGATGAAGCCATAGGTTTTGTATCACTATTGCATTTAATATGTAGTAATATGGGTGATGCTAGGTGATATGGACATGAAGTAGATCATTGTCATTGTATAATCATATGACAAAGTAAGTCGTTCAAAGTTACTTTCATTGCAAATTAACAGAATATCCAATTCATCAGGTTCATATTTTTTGAGCCTGCTCTAATGTCACCTCAGCTCAGCAAATTATGCATTATAGTCCTATTTGGCAACTCAACCCTTATGTTGCAAGTCATTATATTTTTTACAATTAATGTGTGAACACCATAGCAGCAAATCGTCCCCAGTTTTACGTATGATATTATATTTTATCCAACCTCATTCTGTTCTATGACAAATATATTGTATAGTGCAGTTATCATGTTTTTATGGGATGCAGCTCACAGTTAGACGTATCAACCATACTGAGTTGCTCCACATCTTTAGCGTGTGATCATTTCCAAATACATAGGACCCTGGGGGGGCAGAGACTTTTTGGTGCAAGTGTACAACAACAACATTACAGCTCAGCTTGGAGCTAGGTTCCAGGGATATCTGAGTGATTAGCTTAGGAATGGCCAGATCTCAAACACGAGGGAAAGATTCATAGACTTAGTACAGAGAACATTGCTTGATAATTCATATCCACTGGCATTCATGCTGTAACAGGCCAATACTGAATAAAGTGCAAGTGTAAAAACCAAAACACACTTCAAAGCATATGGCTACTGTACTTGGCGGTCTAAATATCTCAAGTTAACTGGCTGGCCAATGAGCAGTTGCATCACCTGTCACCACAGACTGTGAGGAACACATGTTTCATATATACTAGAGCCACTTATTGCTTAGAAAGTAACCATTACTACATTACATCCCACTCAAAGGAACTATGTTTGATAAAAGAATTTAGTGATAGGAACAGTACAACCACAGGTATTGAGTCTACTTACAGTCACCATGCTAACAGTTTCTCCTTTAATCAAGTATTAGTGTTGCAAACTCTGGTTCATGTTGTTTTATAGCCCTGTGTCTCTAAATACAGGGCTGTAAACTATGGTCAACTGGCAGCTTCACATATTTTATCTCCAAACACATTGCCCTATGCATTATCAGCCTTTCAAACCAGAGCACACTCCAGTGTACTTAGTAGTAGCTGTCTCATTGGCTATGTCACTTCACCTTGACCCTTCTGAGATAACTTTGATATCTTGTGGTTCACTTTTCTCCCTTATAACAAATCTTGAAGCTTTGCCTACAGAAGTAATGTTTCATGTGAAGAAACAGCACAGCTCTGTGATTCAACCTCATAAGGTTTCACTGTTACCTCATCTACTGCCCAACTGTTTGGAAAGACTGCTCTAGCCTCACCTTTGGCTACACCTGAAAGCATCAGTGCTGCCACATCAAATGTTATTTCAGAAGGATATCCTACTTCCTCATCCTTAACTGTGGAGTCACATTTCAACTCCAGCTTGACCTCTGCAACAAGTCGACAAAAGTGTGGTTCTGAATGATACTAAGTCTCAGAGATTGCTCCAGCCCTTGGTGCAGCCCTTCACCATGACACTCCTATTTCTGCTGCAGCTATGCAGAACTGTTACACCCCTTACTGCTGTCTAACTAGATGCTGTTCTTCCTCTCAGCTCAGTGAGACAATGTCATCAGTTCACAAAGCCTTTGTGACTGATGACATTGCAGGAGCATCACATCTCTGAAACAGATGATGGAAGTACAGCAGTGTGCCAGTCCTTACTGCGGTTCCACAGAATCCTCCTGCTGTTGCATCACAAGCATATACTACAGAAGTTCACTTC
Source organism: Panulirus argus (assembly GCA_038088735.1). Lineage (NCBI taxonomy): Eukaryota > Metazoa > Arthropoda > Malacostraca > Decapoda > Palinuridae > Panulirus > Panulirus argus. The sequence continues at coordinate 18,611 of JAYMFT010416265.1, read as the reverse complement.
TTGTTTCAAGATAGCAATGTGTCACTGCTTCATCTGACACAGTAATACAACTAACCTGCCACAGCAACACTTCCTGTTCTGCTGATGCATTGCAAAGTGTCAGCACTTACTTTTAGTAGCAGCATTGCCATTGCTCAGCAAGGTCATGCTAGAGGTGATATAACTGAGGCAGTAAGTTTGTGGCATTCTGCTGGTTGCCTGCTTTGATGCCGTTTAAGAAGATTCCTCTGATATGCATCTTTTGTTCCCTTCCACTTAGATAATCTTCTGTCTGTCGAAGGGGTTTTCCCTTAATCCTGCCCGGTTATCAAACTCCTTAATCAGCCTCCCATGAGGTACAGTTGAAATTCTTTATAGTAGTCCACACATGAACAGTCTATCCAGCCTTCCAGTTGTGTAATATAGAGTTCACTCTCACATTGAAATTGGAGAAGTTTGTTTCACCGTGCTATCTCTCACTGAGGTAATTTGTCATATGTTGAAAGTCATCCATTTACTTTCTCATTATCTTTTCAGAACCGTACCTATCACAGTCATATACCTACTCCAGATCCATAAATGTCACATACAGTTTGCTCCTTTTCTTCAAATATATCTCACATAAATTCTTTAAAGCAAACAGTTGGTCCACACATCTTTCTTATTGCTTGAAGCCACACTGATCCTCCCCAGTCAGATTTTCTGTTCATGTCACCTCCCTTTCAGTCACCCATTCCCCTCATCAGATATTCTTAAAAGACTTACACCTTTGTAATTTGAGCATCCCAGCATTTCCTCCCATACCTCTATATAAGGGTTTTATACATGAATTGTGCAAGTCCTCAGGCACTTTGTCTTGGGCTGTACAAACTTAAGATAGCTTGACTGACTGATGAACAATGCTGTCACCTTTCCTGAGAAACTCAACTGCTGTCTCATCTACTCGTTCTGCTCTGCCACACTTCATCATATGTGAGGCTTTTACTACCCCCTTCTCTTCACCATACCATTCACCATGACTTTTCGCTTGCAGCCTCATCTCAAACCTGCCACTTCCACAATCCTCTTATCTAATGCTTTCAGCAGTCCTTCAGAATACTCACTTCTTGTCTTTTTAACCTTTTCTTTGTATTTTACCACATTTCTCTTTACCTTATGCTCATTTCTTTTATACATCTCCCAATCACTCACACTTCTTACATACAAATACCGTTCATGTACTTGTTTTTCTTTCACTGGTAAATTGACTTTCTCATTCCACCAATAATCACCCTTTCTCATATGCTCACATCCCACCCCCACATGGCACAAAGTTTAACTGCATATGTTTGGTTCTTTACATAAGAATTGCCAAGTCACTCACTCATATATTCCCAAAAAGCATTCCAGTCATCTTCACTCCTTTCGCTAGCAGGGGCATAAGCACTTAAAATCACCCACCTCCCTTCATCTGCTTTTGTCCAATCTTTAACTCACTTTCCTACACTTTAAGAAATCCCATCTGTTTGATTGTGCCCAAATGCAATTTTTTGAGAAACCTACTTGTGATGAGAATATATGAAATTTAGTTTTAGCTTTGAATGAGGATCTCATTAACCATACTGAAATCAGAGAAAAGTTTGGTACAAGTGATCACTGGCAAATTACTTTTGAGATAACTTTCAACATTGTCTGTAATGCTGGTCAACATGAGAGTTGCAAAATATAATACCAAATTTGTTTTATTTGCAAATTTTAAATATCTTCAGTTTTCTCTTGACAGGCCAACTTGGGATAGTATTATCAATAAAGGCAGTATGAACATAGCTCGGAAGAGCTTCGGTAACACGTTCAAAGTAGTGGAGGGAACATGAGTGCTAATGCATAGTAGATGGTCTCTTTCCAATGCAGAGCCATAATGGTGGAAGGATGACATAAAGAAAAGTTTGTTGTCTAAGAAAGCAATACATAAGATACCAACATGATAGAGCAAATTATGTAAGTCTGCATAGAGAAACTGATAGACTTATACATCAAAGTAAATGTCAGTAAGAAGCTTATATTGCTTAAAATAGCAAAAGAAACTCTTAGGAGTTTATAGATATACTAGAAGCAAGAGATTCATTACCCAGTCAGTTGGTCCATTAAGAAGCAAAAGTGGTACTTGGTTCAAGGCAATGAAGACATGGCCAAGATTTTAAATGATTTTTTTGCATCTGTATTTATGATTGAAGATACAGCTCATGTCATGAATCCAGTTCCATTTCCAAGAAAATAAAACATTTTATGACATATGGACATAAGAGTTGAAGATATACTATTATTACTAAATGGAAAGAAAATAAATAAAGTAGCAGTTAAGTTTTATCTGAGGACAATAAAATAGCTGAAAAATGAGATAGTTAAACTCTTGAGTGCTCTTTTCAATAAGCCACTTGCTGTGGGGAAAGTTCCAGAGGAATTGAAGTTTGTAAATGTAACACCCATTTTCATAAAAGTTAATAAATCATTACCTGGAAATTATCGTCCATTTAGCGTAATGTCTAAACTTAAGGAAACCATTATTCTGGGTAAGAATGTAAACCATTTAGAGGACCAACATGAAATGAAACTCTCAACATGGTTTTCAGTGACATTGTTCATGACTTACAAATTTTCTTGACTTCTTCAGTGATATTATCAATATGCATGATGAAAATACAGCAGCTGATGACATCTATACAAGATTTTCAAAAAGCATTCGATAAAGTTCCACATCAAAGGTCACCAGTTAAAGTTAGTCGCATGGTATAGACGGAGTTGTGCTTGGGTGGTTAGGGAATTGGTTAACTGGCTGTAAACTAGATTTGTAAGAAATGGTCAAGCCTCATAATGGTTAAATATAACAGGTAGTGTACCACATGGATCAGCCTTGGGACTGGTTCTCTTTCTGATATATGTTAATGATACTGACAAGGGGATGCATTGTAAGATATGAAAATTTGAAGATGATACTAAGTTGGGAAATAAATCTGCAACAGAAATTGAATATTTGAAGCTTCAAACAAATATAGACAAACTAATGGATTGGACTCACAAGTGGCAAATGAATTTTGATATTGGTAAGTGCAAAGTTGTACATATTGGCAGTAAAATGAAATGGCAAGCTACAGTATGAATGCTCTTGAACTACAAAAAGTAAATGGGAAAAAGACTTGCATGTAATAATCTTTGGTGATCTAAAGCCAAGTTAATCTATGGTGATCTAAAACCAAGTAAACTGCACAGAAGTAGCTAAAAGGGCAAACAAAATTCTTGGATTCATAGGTAAGGCTTTCCAATTTAGGTCCAGGGAAGTTATCCATATTCATTAGAAGTCATTGGTGTGTCCCTGTCTTGAATATTGTGTTCGCTTTTGGTCATCCTACTTAAAAAAGACATAGATAGAATAAAGAGAGTACAGAGGCTAGGTACAAACATGATTCCCATACTGAGAAACAAATCCTATGAGAGCCAACTTAATGGCTTAAAGCTGTTTAGTTTAGAAAAGAGAGGGTGAAGAGGTGATTTGATACAGGCTTTCAAAATGATCAGAGGGTTCAATTATCTTGATCTAACGAGCTGCCTTTACTTCCACTTTCACTTGATTTCACTCCTAGCAATGGCTACAGACTCATGGGCAAATATTTTACCTTGAATGAGGCAAAGGACTTTTTCTTCAAAATGATTATTGGTAATATATGGAATGATTCACCAGTTAAAGTGGTTGAAGGTAGTACCATGGATATGTTTAAGAATACACTTGATAAATGCTTCACTTCAAATTCTTGACTGATATCGTTTCTGCTTCCTTAACTACCTGAGAAGTGTACAGTGTTTCTTTATTTTAAGTGTGTATGTCTTTTTACTCTTACAACATTGATCTATGAATTTTATATCACTACCTCCATCACAGACAGCCTTAAAGGGACCCATGGTCTGTTGCTGTGTGAATTCCTTTTTGTATTCCCAAAGCTCTACCTTTATCAGAAGTGCCACTCCCATCCTTCACTTTTGCCCAAACATTAAACCCCAGACTTTTTCCCTTGAATCTTCCAAAACCATTCTGCTCCTTTCCCCTTCTACTAAGTCTGACACAGAGCCAAAACATCCAGGTTTCTTTCATTAAACATAGTACCCATCTCTCCTCTTATCCTTGTTGCATCCATGGACATTTAGACAACCTAACTTGAGCATTTTATGGAGAAGTCCATGCTTAGCTCATTTTTCTGTTCCTGATTTTGAATAGTAATTCTACAAGGAGAAGGAGGTTTCTGGTTCCACGCTTATGCCTGTTTTCATCTCCTTATATGAACACTCAGGAAATACATGGGTAGTTTTATTACTCCCCTCTATCAAGGATAAAGGATATTTGTGATTTAGGGTAAGGGGTTGTGTGAATTACATGTTGTCAGGTGTGTTTTGAGAGATGTAGAGATAGCAACCCATCCACATGAATATGAAACTGAAAAGAAAGAGCAGCTTGTGCCAGAGAGGAAACTGTGACAGCTAATGTGGTTTTGGTTCACTGCATTGCTTTCACTAATCCTCCTTACACCTTGGTGGCAGCATCTCCCAGGTTGATGCTTGCATACCACCTGCTACCCCTGAAACTGTAGGTAGCAATGAGAACTGTGTAACTATATTTCATGTGAGTCAGCTTTGGCATGTACTCCATACTAAGAGAAATAACACAGATATCCTTGTAGGGTGTATTTTACTTGAAGCATGTGGGCACCCACTATTTATAATCACCTTTTCAAATACTTCATGTATATTGGTTCTGGCATGGATGATAATCATGTGATCTTCAACTTTATGAGCTCTAAGTTTTTCCTGGCAGAGGCTTGCTTTAACCCTTTGGTGCTCCTCTACAGCACCCTGCAATGCTCGTACACAATGTTAGGCTTGCAGTTATCCACAGACTCTCACCTGCAGCACCCAGCTATGCCTTCAGCAGTATTCATTTACAGCACCCAGCTTGTTCAGCTCCAGCAGCTACCTGCTACATCTCCAGCAGTGCTCACCAACAGCTCCTGGCTACATCATCAATAGCACTCATCTACAGTGCTTGTTCAGCTCCAGTAACCTTCACCTACAGCACCTGGCTACACCCCCAGCAGTGCTCAGCAACTCTGCTCCAGCACCACTCATCTAGAATGCCCAGCTTGATCACCTACTATGCCAGGCTGCTGCAGCACTCAGCTTCACCTCCAGCATCATCCAAGTGCAGCATTTGGTGGTTCTTGCTGCGACTTGTCCACATCTGCAGGTTGCTACCCATGGAACCCTGTTGAAGTGGTCTACAAGTGCAATGAGCCTTCTACAAACAACACTAGCTGTCTGCAAGTAAGATGACCCAACTGTAGTCTGTGATAAGCTGTGTAAAAGTCTTCAAGAGAAACCATCACTCCAGCCCATGAGTTGGTGATATGATGTGGGATTTACTCTCTTTGGGTACACCTGTTTAGTTTTATTACCGAGGTAAGTTAGTGGACTAGGCTCACATTAGGGAATGCTTTTTAACAGATGCCAAGTGTTTAGTCACCACACTTCTACACTGACCATTCACATGTAACAAGTAACTCATTAGCAGTTTTTAACAGTTGCCAAGTGTTTAGTGACAACATTTGCAACCTGGCCTGTCAGTACTAATCAAATGAACCACAATTAAAATCTTTAGCTGCTGCCAGGTGTATTAAGTGGATTCACCTGGACACTGATTATTTATACTTGACAGCTAGGTTATCACGTTATCACTGAACTTCTTGAATTGATCACAAGAGTTGAATAATTGGATTTATACCCGATATTCATACTTGATTACCTCTACCCCTCAACTTGCGATGGGGTTACATTCCTAAAAACAAGTCACAAGTTCAGACATAAAGAATGAGCTGTATGGAATTTTCATGGAATATCCAAGCTTAACCACAGTCATTCCTTGTTAATGCTATTTTGCCAGTGAAATATGAAAGTACAGTTACAAACTTTTTTTACCAATGGTTTCTTATACAAAAAACTTGAGGTTTCTCTCTCAAGCACTTCATTTCCATTGAGAGCTTGTCAGATATTGAGAAATATTTTTTTTTTATCATGAAATTGATTCAGCTTATTTTTTTTCACACTTGATTACCATTTCCTGCATTAGCAAGGTAGGGCTGGGAACAGACAAAGAAAGGCCGCATCCACTCTCATCCATTCTCCAGCAGTCATATGTAATGCACGGAAGCCACAGCTCCCTATTCACAACCAGGCCCCACGGATCTTTCCTTGGTTTACCCCAGGTGCTTCACATGCCCTGGTTCAGTCCATAGACAGCACATCGACCCTTGTATACCACGTCGTTCCAATTCACTCTACCTATGCATGCCTTTCACCTCTTGCATATTCTGGCCCCGATCACTTAAAATCTTTTCCTCTCCATCCATCCATCTCTAATTTGGTTTCCCCCTTCACCTTGTTCCCTCCACCTCTGACACATATATCCTCTTTGTCAACCTTTGACACTTTATATATCTTTCTTTCATTTTTCTGTACTTCACCATTTCCCATGTTAGCAAGGTGGTTAGGAACAAGTGAAGAAATGGTCTCATTTACTCACATCCATTCTTAAGTTGTTATATATGATGCACAGAAACTGCAGCCTCCTGTTCACAACTTCTTTGGTTTCCACCAACTGCTTCACATGCCTTGGTTCAGTCCATTGACAGCACATTGGTTCTTTTATACCTCATTGCTCCGCTGCAGTTTATCCTGTGCACACCTTTCACTCTTCTGCATGTTCAGACCTCAAGCATTTAAAATCTCATTCACTCTCATTCCATTTCCAATTAGGTCTCCCCTTTCTCCTTGTTCCTTCCACCTCTGACGTATATATCCTCTTTGTCACTTCTCACACATTCTCTCCATATGTCCAAACCATTTCAGCACACCTTCTTAGCTTTCTTAACCATACTTCTCTCATTACCACTGTTGACAGGGAACTCACTGTGTCCTGTGATTTCACCATGTCACTTGAAGGTTTATGGTAATTAAGGTTCGCACACACACTAGGTTTATTGAGAGTACAGATGGTTTGAAGGAACACAGCTATGCGTCCGTCCACCACAGAGATTGCAAGGCGACTCTATATTGACTGACAAAATAATAGTAACGCCACAAGATAATGACGAGATAACAGTGATGCCACTCTTGACAAGAGGGCTGTGCTGCACCTGGGCTCGCCCGTATAATCACGGCAGACACAGTTGATAATCAGATACATGGAGTCAGTATATGTGGGTAACAGTCACATATCCATACCTCTCTCCCTCCTTTGCGCCTGAAGCAGAGGTGTAGGTGGCTAGTTTCTGCGCCTTGGGGACCTGTGTTGGGCGTTGGAGGGTTGGACTACCTTAGTCAGTGGTACTGAGGACTGGGAGCAAGGGACCACAGGGATGTGGGGGAGGGGGTCAAGACTGGGATCCAGTATGGGGCGTAGGAAGTGACGATTACGCCACCAAACATGGCCGCTCGGGAGCTTCACCTCATAGTCGTGGGTCCTGTTGCTACTAAAGTCTATGACCACCCCGACCTTGTCCCAGCGGTGGATGTCCGGGTTTTGAATCCTGACATGGTCACCCATGGACAGTCTGGGAAGGGGGCGGGCGTGGCTGTCATAATGGGCCGTGACTTGGTCGGTACGGGCGACGGCACGTCAGTCACAATCCTCGTGTGTTCCTGCCACTCTGCAGTGAAAGAGGAGGGGTGGGTGGGAACGCACGTACGTAGTGGATGGCCGTATAACACCTGGGCTGGTGACCTTCCTGTGGTGGTGGGAGTGTTCCTGAGTTCCAAGAGGCCCCTGTCAAATTCCTCGGTGTCGATGTTACCTTCATAATGAGGTGTTTAGTAAACTTGACAGCCGCCTTGGCATGGCTGTTGGACTGGGGGTAGTGTGGGGAGGAGATGACGTGGTATACTCCCCAATGTTTGATGAAGGCCTGGAACTCAGAGCTGGTGAATTGAGACCCTCCGTCCGTCCTGAGGTGGAGGGGAACACCAACTTCCCTGAATAACCTGCAAAAGGCCCTGATGGTATGGGAGGTAGTAGTGTCAGTACCACAGGGGGCGATGGTGGGCCAACCAGACAGTCGGTCTGCGATGACAAGGAAGGCTTTTCCACCCACGATGAAAAAGTCCACGGAGACCAACTTGAACAGTCTGGTGTGGATGTCATTTGACAGCAGAGGCTCCTGTTGTTGGCTAGGCTGCAGGGTCTGACATGGTTCACAAACTTGAATGGTGGTGGTGATGTCCGTGCCGATTCCTGGCCAGAAAATGGTCTGTCGAGCCCTGCGGATAGTTGCCTCCGACCCATGGTGGCTGTCGTGAAGCCTTTTGAGGATGCTGCATCGGTGGGCTGTTGGGATGATGATCTGTTGGTTGTACAGAACCAACTCACCATTGGCATGCGGGTTGTCCCGTAGTTTCCAATATGGGAGTACGAACATGTGGAGCTCGTACCGGTTGGGCGGGAACCCTGACGTGACATAATTGAGTAGGCGAACATAGTCCTGGTTGGTCCTGGCTGTGTCGCGGATTTCTTGTAGGTTCCGGTCCGGTTCTTGGTTCGTGTCATTAATGTCTTGGTTGGTAGCGGCATTAACCACTCTACTCAGGTGCGTGGCTACGTCTGTACAGAAAGTCTTATCCTCAGGGGGTCTCGGAAGGTGATGCATTGTCGGGGTGTCAGGTATCAACTGCACGTAAGTTAGCAGGCGGAGTTTTACGTATAGGTGGGGGTGATGGTGACTTCTGAGAACCAGCTCTCTTTTTGGCCTAGCAGCACTTATCATAGTGGCCCGTCTTCTGGCAGTATCTGCACTGGGCCTCCTTTGCTGGGCATTTTTGTTTCCATGCCCAATGGCCCTTAGGCCCGCAGTTGGCGCAGGTAGAGTTGCTGGCGGGGCACTTGGAGAAGCCGTGTTGTCGGCTGCATGAGGAGCAAGGTTGGTTGGCATGCTGCTGTGGCGTGGAATCCTTTCGAAGGGTCGGGGCCAAAGATTGTCGTGATTCCTGTCTTCTCTGATGCCTCATGTATGCGGACACCGCACACATCTGACTGGGGGAGGCGTGAATGGCTTAAAATGACCTGCAGCATGTGACGACGTCATTGAGGGAGGCGTTGGAGTCAAGAGCTATGAGGCGTTGAACAAGGTCTTTGTGTCGGACACCCCCAAGAATGACCATTTTCAGTTGTGTTTCGGCAGAAGTGACGGAACGGCCGGGATACAGGTCCACGTCTTCGGCACAGCTCTTGAGTCTTGTATAAAAACTTTGAAAATCTTCGCCCTCCTCTTGATGGCAGCACAGAAGTGACCGGTGTCGTAGTGCCTCATTACTTTGCCCTTTGAAGTATTCTTGATGGGCGTCCAGAACTTCATCAGTAGAGAGGGTCATGTCATCACCATCCATAGCTGAATAAGCTGTTTGGCTGGTGACAGCTTCTGTAAATCTGTCATAGTGGCGTAATCCGACCACCGTTGTTGCCACTGCTGAAAAACTTGAAATGTGGAGTCAGCCTGAAGCACTGGCGGGGTGTGGGCCATAGGTTTTTTTTGCAGGTGATGAGGTGGTTGTCTGAGGTGTCACCGACGACACTGGAGGGGGTGCAGGTGTTGTGGTCAACATTACAGTTAGTGGACTCACCTTGGAAGCTGTGGAAATGACACTGACGGTAGCTGGAGTTGTTGTTGTGGGCAATGGGGGCATGAAAGGGGTAGCCTTGGGGTCCAGGCCGGTCGTAGAGTGAGCTTGAACTGGGTACGCAGGTTGTGCAGGTGCACTAGCTGCTGGAGGTACCCCAGGTGCTGCAGTTGTCTGGTTCCGTGCCTGGAGAGTCCGGAAGAGCATCATGATCTCTTGCCTTTCTTGGCGTCGTCTCTCCTCGGCTTTCAACTCCGCAGCAAGTCTGGTCTCCTCAAAATACCGGATTATGTGGAAGAGATCGGCGCTTTGAGGCTATTGACTGGTCGAGTGAGCAGAGATCGGAGGCGGCCCAGGGGAGTGCGTTGCTTGTGGGGTGCGTTGGCCCGCTGTCGGTGGGGAATTTGTGGGGTTGTCATACTCAGTGCACAGGTCCTGGGCTTGTGGGGTGTTGTAGGACTCGTCATAAAACGATAAGTTTTCCATGATGTCGGTGTTCGAGGTATAACCAACTCGGGAATGGAAAACTGCAGGAGAACGAAAGTGTTTACTGTGCAGTCAATGTTGACGGGAGGGTGGAAATGTCCGTGTGTCTATATGTGTGTGTCTGAGAGAGAGAGCAGCTGGTGGGAGGAAGGACCAGTTGAGAGGGCGGGGCTAGACGGGCGAGGCTAGCGCGCCAGTCTCCCGGTAGGTTCGTTGACGGGGAATGTGTGGCTGCTAACTCCACACTGGCTGGGAGGGAGAGGGTCCCCTCGGTGGTAACTGCGGCCCGAGCAGCGTCACTAACGGGACACACACAAAATAAAAAACTGCACTGATCACTACACTGCACACACTGCACTGAGTCGTAAATAATGCACTAAACTGCCCACGTTGCATTGTGCGAGTAATCACGGGGCCGGAGAGGCGATGGCGGCGTTGGGTCGGACAGGCTTCGAGCCACTGCTTTAACCTAGTGTGCGAACTCACTGCGCCATGTTGACAGGGAACTCACTGTGTCCTGTGATTCCACCGTGTCACTTGAAGGTTGATAATAGATAAGGTTCGCACACACACTAGGTTTATTGAAGAGACAGATGGTTTGAAGGAACACAGGTTATACGTACGTTCCCCACACAGATTGCAAGGCGACTCTATATTGACTGACAAACTAATAGTAACGCCACAAGATGATGACGAAATAATAGTGACGCCACTTATGACGAGGTCTGCGCTGCACCTGAGCTCGCGCATATAGTCATGGCAGACACAGTTGATAATCAAATATATGGAGTCACATACCCACAGGCAGGGTTGTTAACTTCGAGGGAAAAAGGCATTTTGGTGTGTGTTCCAACATCCCACCAAAAACAGGTTCCCCTGGCCTTCATCTATGTCTTATTTCTGTAATTACATAGTTCTTGTGCACAATGCAGAACCACTAACGTTCCATTGTTTTTGTCCTCTCTTTCCCCCTCTACGAGTACAGAGATTATAAAACTTTCCATTATAGCGTCCCCCCCCCAAATCGCCTCATGAATATAAATTCAACAGGACCAGAGCCAAGGGCTCCTGGTTCCTATTGAGTCTTGATCAAATCGATGTCGAACCCACACTATCACAGGTTCCAGCTCGGGCAATGTGGAATACAAGGTGATTACTGGTGAATGTGGGATATCCAGGTTCTAATACAGAAAGTGGTCAACCCCAAAGGTATGTCGCTTTACACACACACACACACACACACACACACACACACACAGGGGAAGGCGTACACAGAGCCACAGGATGTGGGCCGCTGACACATGGGTTTTGGCAACTCTGCTCTCGACAGCTTCCTCACTACTATCCTTTCCCCACCACAACCCCTTCCCCCCCCCCCAACACTGCTACAGCCCCCTTCAGCGTCATCATATCCCTCCCCAACACCATCACAACCCTTCTCAAAGCCACTTCAACCCTCTCCAACACTACAACAACGCTCCCCAACATTGCTACCACAATCTTCCCCAACACCAACACCACCTTCCCCAACACCACCACAACCCTCCCCATCACCACAACAACCCTCCTCAACACCACCACAACCTTCCCAACATTACCACAACCCTCACCATCACAACTCCCCCCAACACTACCACAACCCTCCCCATCACCACCGCAACCCTCCCAAACACCACCACAACCCTCCCAAACACCACCACAATCCATCCCCAACACCACCACAATCCATCTCCACCACAACCTTCCCCAACACCACTACAACCCTCCCCAACACCATCACAACCCTCCCCCTCCTTCCTCACCACCATCCACAACACAGCCACAATTTTCCGTCCGCTTCCTCCATAAAATCCCTTACTTTCTCCCTTTCCCTCAATAACGCGTTTCTTAAATCCCTCACTGCCAGTCCTGTGCAGGGATATTTCCCCAGACCCAAATGTCCCTCACTCACCCGTCTCTTGATGGGCCTTGGGTGAGGATCTGTCAATCACCCGTCTCATGGTGGGGTTAACGGATGGTTCCTTCATTCATCCGTCTCTTGATGGGCCTAGAGTGAGGATCTGTCCGTCGCCCGTCTCTTGATGGGCCTTGGTTGAGGATCTGTCCGTCACCCGTCTCTTGATGGGCCTTGGTTGAGGATCTGTTCGTCACCCGTCTCTTGATGGGGATGAGGCGAGTGGCGTGGTTCCTACAGTCACCCGTCTCTTGATGTCTCTGGATGGTGTGTGTCTGTCAATCCCCCGTCTCCCGTCCCATGGTCTGTGTTTGTCAATCCCCCCCCCCCAATCTCCCGTCCCAGGGTCTGTGTCTGTCAATCGCCCGTCTCCCGTCCCAGAGGGGTCATAGATTGGAAAAAGGTGATTGACGGGCAACCTGCTGTGTGGGGAATGAAGGGATTTTCCAATTGGCGGGATCATCCCTTGTTGGGAGGGAAGAGAGGCTCCCTCGTTAGGTAGGGAGATGGGGAGAGAACGGCGTGATTGGGAGAGGGGAGAGGAGGAGGAGGCGGAGGGGAGATTATGTAAATGCAGAGGGACGTCTCCCGTCAAATGTCAGGGGAGAGGAGAGCGTCCTGTTGCTGTCAGAGACGTAGGTAAATAGTGTAGCGTTTGCTGTCACAGGAGGGGAGAGGGAGGTTCTGTTTGCTGCCACAGGAGGGGAGAGGGGGGTTCTGTTTGCTGTCACAGGAGGGGAGAGGAGGGTTCTATTTGCAGCCACAGGAGGGGAGTTGGGGGTTCTATTTGCAGCCACAAGAGGGGAGAGGGGTACTGTTTGCTGCCACAGGAGGGGAGAGAGGGGTTCTGTTTGCAGCCACAGGAGGGGAAAGTGGGGTACTGTTTGCAGCCACAGGAGGGGAGAGGGGTTCTGTTTGCTGTCACAGGAGGGGAGGAGGAGGTTCTGTTTACAGCCACAGGAGGGGAGACGGGGGTTCTGTTTGCTGTCACAGGAGGGGAGAGAAGGGTTCTGTTTGCAGCCACAGGAAGGGAGAGGGGGTTCTGTTTGCACGTGAAAGAATGATGTGACGACCAGTTGTATAGTTCCGTGTGTGGAGCTACTCTGGCCTAACTGGTGGCCACGGACGTGCTGGTGTGTGTGTGACGCTCGCAACAGATAACAGAAGGACGCCAGCCAGCTAGACGCCAAGGATGGTCCTCCAGTACACTCGGTTGCTGTTACGTTGGCGTTACGGGGGTTGTTGGTGGATCTTTCACGTAACGTGACGCATGAGTCTATCCACACCATTAATTCATTGTCACACAAGAGGTACCATTCCTCCTTGTGCTCTGAAGACGTGCTAATGAAGACACTTATTTAGGGAAAACCGAGTATAAATAAAAGTTGTTTTCAGTCCTTGATGAAGCAATTATCACGTGATAACGAGAGATAAAAGAAGATAAGAGTTTATCCTGATATCACGAGTGGCACTTGTGTAGATGGGGACGACTTATCTATACATGGAATCACTAAACATACCTGGGGACTCGTTTGACTTTAGCATGTACATGGGAGCTATTTAAATACGGCATAAGCATGGGGCCATTTGATATGAAAGACAGCCATAGAAACGACTGTGGGCACTGCCCAGCCCGGTCATGAAGGATTAGCTGTCAAAAAAATATCAAGAATGTTGTCTCGCCCCAGAAACGCCAACACGGCAACTGTGAAGAAACAGAAAGGGCGAAACATATATCTTAAGGACTTACACGACCACCGTGTGTAACCAGGTTTCGTCAGGAGGGAGACTTCTCTCGCAGCTGGAGAGAGAGTACGAAGGCTAAGAACTTGTAGTAATTTAGTCTGATGAAATTTATTCTTCGTTTTCAAACTTGTTTTCACCTCCTCTCGGCGCGCCTCGTCGTCAACCTCTGCAATTACAAGACACACAACTCTTGCCGAAGAAAAATCCTCACAAAATTTGTACACCAGCGACACAGAAACAAACTAGCGTGAATGAGGTTATACCCACTTTTGCGCTAAGTTAATGTGCCGAGTTAAAATTAACTCCATTTACTGTTCGTCAGGTAATAACGCGTCGCGCTCGTATTTTTTTTCCCCCTCCCCATCTCTCCTGCAACGACTGGCAACTTTCCCTGGAGTTGCCATGTAGGCATATTTCCGCAGGTGGTCGTTATCATCATTAACATTTCGTGTACAATATTTTCTTTACAGTACTTCTGCGTGGCTGAGCACTTTTGTATAAACTTTATCTAAGAGTTGAACTCGTCCGGATCGCCTTCTCTATCCCCTCGACCAAGGATGACGTGGAGAACCAAATTATGTTCTTGCAAGTGGCGTTCTCTTGAACGGGAAGAACTCAAGGTTCGTCGATGTTCTTATGTCGTTAGCGTAAAGCTTCAAGACTGACCTGCTGAGCACGGCTGTAAGACCCTTGGGAGAGAGACCTGATCCTACGCACGCAGTAAATAATTGTCTTACCACTTATTGTGAATGAAACAATATGACACTACGAACGAAGGATTTTGAGAAAGACCCATTGGTCTGGCCTCACACTGGTACCACTGCTTTCGTGGTGCTTTAATTCCCCTGCATAAATGCTATAAATTGATTTCATACTTCTATGGATGTAATCATAAATTATCAAGAAATTTGAGTCTCAATTACGCTGACCATCAGCACCGAGACAACACGAGACGTATCGATCACTACGAAATTCATCGGATCCCACCCGGGAAGATACCTTTTTTGCCGTGTGTTCGTACATTGGACTTCTCTGAGAAATAAGTCAGATGCCAGACTTATCCTTGTGGCATGGTAGCTGGTTCGCTCGTTGCCTGCTGTCAGGTCTTATATGAGCTCCCATACAGCTTGACAGGAACTGTCAAGCTGTATAGAAGCTTCGGTTGAGTCCCCGTGGACTACCTACTTTCTACCTTATCAAGTAGATGGTGTAGACGGGGAAGGCGAGGAAGCCATACGAGGATGTAAAGTGTATTACAGACTCTCTCTCTCTCTCTCTCTCTCTCTCTCTCTCTCCCCCCGTTTTCTAGAAGTCTCTTTTGTCATGTTACTGATATCCTTCAATATTTTTTTCTTTCTCGTTATCGTAGAGATTTTCCAATATTCTTTTTTTCTTCTTTCTCGTTATCCTTCGTCTTTTGGTATTTCTTCGTGTCCTCTTGGCGTAAAGCGGCTTATGTATCATGGCAAAGATTTCCAGCCATATCTTTCTTTTTCGTTGAGACACAAACGGACGTAAATATTGCAGTCGAAAATTTTTGTTTTAAGCGGAGTTTTTTTGTCGAGTTTTTGCGTTTATTGCGGTTATGGATTGTCTGTGGCGCCACTGCGTATTGTCTGCTGAGGGGAGGACACGGGGAAGTGATAACAGGCGAAGAAGAGGTGAGAGAAAGATGGAGCTAGTATTCTGAAGGAGAGCTGAACGGGTTCTTAGATAAGAGTGTGGCGGATGGAATGTGCTTGGGGAAAGATGGTGAGCGGGGCGAAGAGAGTCCTGTCGACTGGCTGGGTTGGAAAAAAGAGTGAACCGAGAAAGCCTCTGAAGGAAGTGTGACAAAACGGCAATGTTGGATGGGAATGCAGTGTGTCAAGAAAAGTAGCGATGTTCTTGATTCGGTATTCAAGCTTTTCAGTGGCTTATAGCCCAAATTGAGATGCCCGAGGACTTGGCAAAATGCATTCATATTGTCCTTATAGACACGCAGGGGATATAGAAGTGAATGCCGGAATTACAGAGGTATAAGTTGTCCGAATACATCTGGTAAGTAATACTGGAGCGTGGTGACTTAGAGGGTGGTGGCAGGCACGTTGGCAACTCATGGGTGGGTCGTGTTGATAACTGTATCTCTCCTTACACCTCAAAGCCTTGGAATTCGAAAGATCCTAAATGTGCTGAGCTTTTGTTGTGAAAGTAAGGCGTGTGTGCGTGTAGGAAGAGAGGAGGCTGAGTGGTTCCAGGTGAAGGCGTGTGTTTAGGGAGGTTTTATGGAGGTAAATGTCAGGGTCTTGGAGCAAGGGAAAGTTCTACAGTATTTTGTAGGTAGGAAGTGTGCCTGAAAAGTAAGTTGCTGTTTCCAAGTGACAGTTCTGGTGGCAGACTGCAGAGAGAAACTCCAGGAAGGTGTGTGTGTGTGTGTGTGTGTGTGTGTGTGTGTGTGTGTGTATAAAAGGAAGAAGCTGAGGGATAAGGTGACTACAGGTAAGATAATGAGGTATAGGAAGCGTAGAGAGTTGGGGGTTGGCAAGAAAAGTTAGTTTGAGATTGAGTTTAATTGGGGAGGAGGACTTGGGAAGGACCTGGGTGACATGGAGTGCTCCAGATACCTGGGAGTGAGCGTGGCACCGGATGGAACCTCGGGGATGGAAGCGAGTCATGCGGTGAGGATGGGAGTTAGCTAGGGGTCTTGGGTACGTTAAGGAGTACATGGAAGTGAAGGCCATTGTATGCTACGTTAGAGATGGCTATGTTTCATGGTACTGTTGTCCCGACAAGGATATGTGGTCATGAGACTTGGGCTTTGATTACAAAAGATTTAAAGAGGATGGACGTGGAGGAAATGACACTCCTGAGGGCGCTCTGTAGTGCGAAGAGGGTTGATTATGTATGAAATGACGCCTGCAGCCATTTCCCTGCAACTCATCTCCCTTAGTTCTGGTAACATCTATGTTTTACTCCTCTGGACCTTCTCTGTTAGCTCTTTCTGACTCTCTTTAAGTGTGTTGACCAAACATGAGAGGCATATTCCAATTTTGACCTTATGTAGGATAGGAACAGCCTGTCGAATATTTCCTCGTACATGAACTTGAATGTAAGCCTACTATTTGTCAGTAGTCTGTTGGTTTCTTTAACTATTATCTTCAGATGGGACCCTGCCGACGCGTTAAGGAGGATGTCGACTCTCAAGTCGCTGTCACACACAGACTCCTGCTGCTAATTTCCTGCCAGATGATATTCATGTTGAGGCTTTCTTTCTCTGTGACCCATCTTCATTACATTCACTCACGTTGAATGCACCAGAACCAACACTAAAGTCTGTCTACATCCCCTTACAACGAGGTGCAGTCCTCGTTCCTCACTTACCTCATGACCTTTGAGTCACCTGTGAACATAGAGCAGGTAGGAGTTCATACCCTCAGGCCAGTCATAGATCAAGAAGAGTAATGGCCCCAGAACAGAGCCCTGCGTTACGCCACAGGTAAACTCAACACATTTCGAGAAAGGCTCCCTTTGCCAGCGTCCTTAAAGTGCTTGCCTTCCGATAAACCGATCTGTCCATCGGAGTCTCCCGCTTTACTCTTGCCTATTGGTTCATCCTCTACGTCAGCCTTCCATGCCGTACAGTGTCAAAAGCTTTCTGGCAGTCCAGATACAAACTGTACACCCATCCTCAACTTAGATGAACAAAGAACGCACCAGGGGAGGTCAGCTGAAGGATGGTCTCTTCGTCACTCAAATGGCTGCTCTAAGACTGTTTATGGTGCAAGGGCATGTAAAACCTGTGTACGAGGTTAGAACGCAGTCCTACAACCCATTTTGAATCAGAATTTATGGTCCCTTCAAGCCAAAACAAGATCAAAGGTCATATTGGCTGCCGAAATGAGATTCCTTAGACTAATCAGAGAGGCTAAGAGAATAGATGAGGAACACAAAGACAATAGATTGACCGTAAATGTCGCACCTACACGAGAAATGATTTAAGAAAGGAGAGCTAAGGTGGTGGTATGGTTATGTACCAAGAATGGGAGACAAATATGCCAAGAAGTATTTGAAGTGGATCCCCTGAACGAACCCCTTTCTAGAATGAAATGGACAGAGGGCACCAGGAAGGAGCTCGCTTGAAAGGAGAACAGAGAGTTGGAGGATGGAAACAAGTACACAAGAATGACGAAGAACAGCTACTGACACTTAAATTCTAGAACTTAGAGTCTGCCGAGAGAAAGATGAGATGAGTTGGAACCCTGAGGACAAGTGATTGAAGAGGGATACCAAGAGAGTTCCATCTCCCAAGAAGGCTGCAGTCCTTCAAGAATCAACTTAGCAGCCTTTGATATCTTTCTTCGAACCCCTTTCCCAAATTCATACTAGAGGAATCTGTCTGTATTTCGGATTACAGTCAAGAAGGAGGGACTGTGAAGAGAAAGCACTCTCACTAAGTTCCACTTCTTTCTCCGAAAAGACGTCCTTGTTTCCGTAAGTTATTTACAAGGGATGTTTTCGTTTGTTTGTTTTCAAACACGGGTTGTTGAATCTTGAGTTATTACGCTAAGTACCATGAGATTGCAACATTGGTATATTGCATGGAATGCAATGCAACATATACTTCTCGAATAATATCAGGACTATGTTCGTGTTGTATGTCAGATTGTTTTATTATAATCTATATGTAAAACTCGGTAATATCAAGGTAGCGTGGCCGAGCGGTCTAAGGCGCTGGTTTAAGGCACCAGTCTCTTCGGAGGCGTGGGTTCGAATCCCACCG
>JAYMFT010416254.1:0-17914 GCA_038088735.1 Panulirus argus | reverse complement strand
TCTCTCTCTCTCTCTCTCTCTCTCTCTCTCTCTCTCTCTCTCTCTCTCTCTCTCTCTCTCTCTCTCTCTCTGTGCTCGAGGCAAAATGCTCGTCGCTCGTACTTCCTCTCCACTTACCCCCCCCCCTCTCTCTCTCTCTCTCATTCTCAGTATAATATCTTGCAAACAAAGACCGGTCGTCGGTATCTTAAACAAATCCTCAGGTGATAGTGATGTGGACTTGAAGGGAAAACGAGACACACTCACTTAGAACCAACAAACAACTTAAGTTCTTCAGGTTTTACGATCCTCAGAACGCTTGAAAGTTTGAAGATAAACTCGTACGTGAGAGACGTGATGTCGTTCGGTGCTTTGTCCTTGTTTTGGTTCAGTGAAGGAAGACGACACATTACCTTGGGATTTATTGATAGACTATTATAGATATCACATTAACACGCCGTCTGACGACGAAATACACACACACAAGACACGTTAAACATCAATAACGTCTGCTGAAGGTTAACGCTTGGCATTTTGTGTGTTCCTTAAGGCAAACCTATGCAGGCTGATCTTGTATTGAGTTATTCAAGGATTCCGGTATAATCCATCTTCTCAGACCTTATACATTACTTCCTTAGAACTATGGCTATTATTTTTTTTAAATGCTGATATTGTTTTCGAAATGAAGGAAGTGAAAACATGTAAAATGATCACAAAATGTGTAAATCTATTTCAGTCTGCGGTATCTTGCGACAGTATCTTTCACTTTGATGACCAGTGACAGTTAATTACCCTTTATCGCAAGAAGTCCTAACTTAAAACATGATTTAAGTGACGTTTTTTTGTAGTAGGTGCAAACGCCTGCTTGATTTTACGAAGTGATACCGCTCAATGTTTCCTAAAGAACGTGTACATTATAAAGTTTTCATGAGTTCCCACTACACGCTAGGAAATTGTATTTTCTGTAAAGTCAAGCGCTACGACAGAAAAAGATTTTTTCTTAGGGGAGACTTCGTAGTTCTTACTTACATAAGGGGAAACACTTATTCAGTTCAGTTTTACTGTATAATTACAGAAAGGGACAAGCAGTTGACCTCAAGCTTCCTGCAGGTAATTACTCTGTGTATAATTCTTTCTAATTTTACACCCATCAGAGATCGTATCGTGTGAGTACATGTAAGATACAACGAAAAACTGTAATTTTTATATTTTACACCGCATTTGGGCACACACTTGGCCGAAATACAGTTTCTGGTTGTAAGTGAGAGTGCTTATGACAGAAATAGATGTCTTAATCACTTGAAGAAGTCGTTTGAGATCATTCTAATGGTAGTTTATGACGTCGGTGACGGCGTTAATGACCTCTGACAGTCAAGGGGCCTAAAAAGCTTTTACCTAGTTAGACAGACATGAATGTTGATATGAAGTTGGAACAGCAAACGATCATATCGAAGCTGCTGAGTGATTCCTATTGATCAGAGCCTATTTCTAGACGGAGTTGATGATAATGTAATCACATCTCTGGGGTCGGGTCAGCAAGTGTTCGAACCATAGGCTCGGGAGTTGGCCCACGTCCAACCCAGGCATTCATATCCCCTACGTGTCTGGTCGATAAATGGGCACCAGGATTAGGCTGGGGTGTTTTGTGTGTGTGTATATAAATATAAACATAAGAGTAAAGACATGGTAGATATATACAAGGTTAAGAGATGGGACAACACGAGTGTATGACTCTCTCCTTGTACTGTACCAGCAGGTATTTACACACACACACACACACACACACACACACACACCTCCCCCCCCGGCTCAGATTTGCCGAAACGTCAGCCGAAAAAATAATCACGTATTCATTAAATTCTTGACGTGAAGTCAAGGGAGGTAGAAAAATAACAAAAACATCATGATCCCAAATGTCATATTAATTGTCATATTAATTGGATACGAATCTGGAGTTGAAATATTGTTTAAGATTCATTAAGGCTTGAAAATAGGTATTAGAATGATAACAATTTTCAAAGATTTTGTAATAATTCGCGTATTATTTATTTATTTATTTATTTCCTTGTACACCTCAGTGTAAGGACTATTTTAAACACTGAATACGAATCTGGGGTTGAAATATTGTTTAAGATTCATTAAGGCTTGTAATTAAGTATTAGCTCTAGCTTAAAACAAGGATGGAAATTCGTCACTCTTACCGTGTGAAGTTGTATAACGCGCCATTTCTTGCCAAGTGTCAATTTCTAGAATGCGTCATTCTCGGTAGTGGAAGTCTTAGAACGCATGATCCTTACTAGCGTTAAGTTTTAGAACGCATCACGCTCACCGGCTGGAGATTCAAAACAACTCGCCATTCTCTGCTATCATGCAAGTTTTGAGTCATTATTGCGCGTTCAAGTCTTAAAATGCACTGTTCTGATTACGTAGCTTACGATTTGAGGCTGCGCTATATATATATATATATATATATATATATATATATTTCTTTTTGCAAGTACGAGCTTTAGAACGCGTGATTCGTATCAATGCATGTTTTAAAACGTGCCATTTTTTATTACTGCGTTGACCAACACTGTGATTATTTGGCGACTGGACACAGGTCAACTTCTTCGCCATAAGAGCACACACACACACACACACACACACTCATACGCCTTCCCCGCACAGTGCAAATAAAGTTACACACGCATAAACATACACATGCGAGTGTACAACTCCCTCCATGTACAGTACAAGCATGCAATTGCCATTAAGCAATTACTCTGTGACCAGCAGGTCAGTATCCAAAGACTGGGCCAACATCAGATCTCCTTGCCAGTGCAAACACTCATATTGATCTAAACCTAATTCATATCATAATGAGTCCTTGTTATCTAGCCAGTAAATAATTCTATTACTGTGTCAGTGAGGTGATCATAGAGTCTCGTGTTCAGTTAACCAAGTGCTGGTTCCATAACCAACCAAGTAGTACAGACTCCACTACATTGCATGGAGTCATTTGCGTCACCCTCAGCACACAGGATGTTATCAGAGCACGGCAACACAGCTCATTGCCATTCTATGTCCCTCATTATCATAGGACGTGGACTCATAAACCCATCCAACACGGCTTTATAGATGGCAGACCTCGGTTAACATAGCGCGAGACCTTTATATATACCACACCAACATAGTGGGATTCGTCTGTATGGGCCAACATAGCGTGCAGACGCAGTCAACATAGCACGGCGCCCTCTACCAAAATCACCAGCGTATTGGCCATAACCTCCGTCCTCAACAACATAGCGGACCGTACCATAATCTTCCATCGAAACACAGCTTGCAGCCAATACTTGTTGATCCCCGCCACCACTAGTTAGCATGGCTCCTCCGCTGCTGCTGCTGCCCTCCCGTGCCAGTACATTGTGTCACCACTGCCACACGGGGGGAGGGGGCACATAGCGTGCTTCCCCGTGATGGCTAAGCTCGGAGGGGGAGGAAGTGGAGAGGGGAGGGGGTGGCTGGCTGTTGCATGCAACGCCTCTTCACCTTTCATGATCACTATAGTCACCATTAAGCTTGTCTTGCCTTGTTTATATGTCTCCTGTTATGATATACATTTGGTGCTTCCGGACTCCGCCTGCTTGTGGTTACAGGCGACCCTCTACACCGTCAGTTGACAAGAAGGGTGTTCAGTCTGGTTAAGAAACTACTCGTTTTAAAGGAGTACATAACTACCCTGCTCCTGATGGTAGAGTAGCTCTTGGACTTACACGGATTCTACTACAGGGATCCTGAGGTTAAATATGATGATAATATATACCAAAGTTTAGCACATTTACGATACCCGGATAACTCGTAATATTTTCCCGGTAGTTTTGCCTCGAAAGGATAATGAATTATAAATTGCAATAGGCCATTACACAGCGACTGGCTAACCCAGGTACTAAGGGTGGTGTGTTTGTTTATCATGACATTTTCTGTATGTGTTAGGCTTCCCGCTTTCTTCAGTACCGTTTGTCAATAAATCGTTACTTATTTACTTGAGAATCATATGGAAGTTTCTCTTCTGTTTATATAAACCAGAAAGATTATTATCGTTTTAAAGAGTACTTAAGCACAATTTTCCATTCTGATGGCGATACGGTCCTTTTCAACGAGTAAAATGAAGCTAAAAAGATACTTATGATGCTACAGTCTTTAAGTGAATGGTTCGTACAGTACCTAATTTCCAAATTATCGTAATAATAGCACCTAATCTTATACAATAAGACCATAACCACCCTAGCTACAGCTAATTACCATCGCGAACCCGGGGCACCGGACTGAACTCCCCTTCATGACCTGTGGCAAAAGGGTATAGATTTCCCTTCTGTTCTTGAGTCATCTAAGAGAGGGAGTTTACGAGGGGTAGAGATGGATAGATTGTGGCTCTATAACCACAGTGTATGAAGGTTAGTTGGTGGCTCTGTCTAACATGGCTTACATATGAACTCTAACTTAGCTTGTAAGAGAAAGGTTAGCCGCAGTATTGACAGTACTGTCTTTTCTGTCTGGTCATCACGATGGAGGAGTGTTGGAGATCGATGGATGGGCTAGGATCTGTGCTGCGGTGAAGGGAGTGAGGGAGAGAGTGAGGGAGGGAGGGAGTGAAAGACTACGGGGTGGTTAGTTGGCGTCGTGTGAGGGAGATTGGGTGATGGAGGGTATTGGGTACGTGTGAGGGAGGAGTTGGTGGAGGAGGGGCGGCGTGGCTTGTGGAGGGAGGGTGGAGGGACGGGGGTAGTCAGATGGAGGGGTGGAGGGAGGGAAGTGGCGGCCGGGGAAGGAGGGCGTATAATAATCTGGCAAGCGTCGTGAGAGACGACTCATTTCATCAATATCCCAATAACTTTACAATCCAATCGCTGAGGCTGCTACATAATTTCAATATGTCAATCCCAGTCTCGAAAAAATACCATATAACGTATTCATTTAAATAAAGATATGAATTCTTGGCTGGACGGCTTTTAGGTCTTAAAATATCAATGATCTTAAAATAACCGTTACGTGCATGACGTTCGCATGACGTTTGCTTTACCCTCCTCGGCCGCTAGCGACCACATAACAAATGGCGTTGTGTTGGAGTTGGCAGTAGATCATCACTCGAGCATCACAAAGAGCTTAGCAGACAATACAAGGCGAGTCCCCCTGAGATTTACGACGAGCAGAGCTATTTAGGGAAAGTTTAGGGATTTTTTTTTTTGTCTACTAATCTTCCCCCGTAACTGTATGGTAGTCTCTGTCATTACAGTTAACTGAACTACTGGTTGGGTATCGATAGTTATGCCTCCCTCATGTTTTGAAACGAATCGTAGGAAAATCGATTGAATATGACATGATAACTTTTTATATGTATTCATATCAAATTTAGATATAAAACGATACTTGTAAAGTTTAGAAATACTAAGAAATGTATTTATGTGGTTCAAGGTTTCTTTTCGTGACTACATAAGGTGTTTATGTTTGTGATATTAATATATTCTCATAACAGGTTAGCTGTGTGTAAGACCCCTTGACAGTGCCATCCTTGTATATGACATCTACTAAATCCAGCACCTTGAATCTGTTTGGTTACTGTTATGTAATATTGTTACGAAACCTCTGTATGAATGAATGACAAATAAGCGATAAAACATCGATTCTTCAACTGCACAGGAGCCCTGTTAATTCACCAACTCCTGGCCAATGTATAGACGTGGGAGCCTCCATCAAATGAATATTGCAATCGTTGCAATTGATTTCCATCTGTTTTCTTTCGTGTGGAGGTGCTCTTTCCACGGACCAACACGCGAATCACGCTTCGCGCCAGTCACAAATTTTCGGAGCATTGTCGTTTAGTCTTCCTCAACAGTAACGAAAAACATATATCACCTTAAGATCTATAGTAGATTAAATACGCCCACGCAACCTCATTATCGCCACACCTTGTCTATTGCCATGGTAACAGCGACCCAGTGTGTGTCTGTTAGGGTCCGGCGTCTTCATCATGGATGTTGCCATATTTTCCTTACTCGTTTATATTGTTTGACCTGAATGTTTGCATTGTTTTCAGCGTATGTATAGATGATTGTATGTATTCATGTGTGTATGTACGTGGTTGGCTGGTTCTGTGGTCTGTAGGCACTTCAACTGCTTGGGATCATTAAAGCCGCCATCGTTTATAACAAAAATCTCTTAATCACAAATTGGAGGGAAAAGGTTTTCAGAGCTGAAGAACTAAGTATGTATTGCACTATGACGTTTGGTAGGTTGGTTGTTTGGTCTGAAGGCCTATTACTAAACTGCCAGTGTCATTGAGGCCCTGAAATATCCTTGACCTTCAAATACTGAGGATAATTGTAAGGCCATGTACACTCGGAATGTTTGTGTTGCAGAGGTAACTGGTTGTCGACTGCTGAGAGGCCATTAAACTTAAAAAGCACCTCATGTAAACACGTGAGACATAACACATTACAATATTCTTTTGAGTCTAGAATTTGTGGTATTTTTTTCATGTGTATATTTTGTTGTGGAAAAAAGAGGAAGCAAAACGCAAGTACACTCTTCTAAAGAATTTTGCAGTTATATATATATATATATATATATATATATATATATATCCTCAAAAATAAACTTTCCATTTTTGCTGAGTAGAAAACGCGTACTCGTTTTCTCAGATGACATGGAACTAAGTACATCAATTTGTTACGGCAGTAACCAGCAGAACTGGAACATGAATTTCCCGGGAGTTTGCCGTGCTAGTGGTGCTGCCAGAGAAAAGTGAGGCTCTCAGCGTAAAAGCCTGTGAAAATTATGCACAGGAAAACAGTCCTGCCGAGATCTCTCGAGGGAGATGGAATTTCTAGATATTACGTTTTACAAAATAACGCCTTAAGGCAGATTTTCCTGAAGTGCATGCGCGTTTAAGAGATGCCGGTGAAGGCGAAGCGCTTAAAGGGAACGTTAAAAAACGATATTTTGGGTGAGTGAGTTGAGGGAGGGGCGCCCTCAAACCACGGAATATTATTGTAGGATATGATGCATTAGGCAACTGCACGGAGCCTCTGCGTGCTAAGCTGTGTTTGTTGAGTTGAATGTCCGTTGCGTGTCGGTCCGGACGACCGCTACATGCGATCTGTTCTTGCATTACCAACTATGAATAAGTATTTGATCCATGTGAAAGTTGTATAAATTCTTTACTTCCCTGCAAATGTTATATGGCCATCGGTTACTGATATGTGTTAATTGCCATTTAGCAGCTGGTAAATGATCAGTAAGTCTTTATCGCTATTTCGTTTGACGTAAACTTTGAATTTACGTGAAATGCCCTAACGTTATCTCGCACCATAATAATGTAATTTGATAAGTATGGCCGTTATATTTTGTCAAAAATAGTCAATGGTTCTGCGAGCATTTAAAATTTCGTTTCACTATCCTATCTAAACTTGCACCTAGAAAGCAAAATTTTAACACGACACGTTCAACTTGGATAAGTCTTACGTTTATGACGTTCACACTGAGAAATGTACCCAAAATACTGTATTAAAGATTAATTCATAAAGATTTTTTACGATCTCAGCTCTTGGGTACAACACGAGAATAAGGCGACAATAACACAAGGATTTGATAAAACCGGCAACAAAACGAAAATTTACTCGGATTGATAATAATATAAGTATATAGTAAGACCGACAACAATACGAGAACTTAATATGATCAAAAATATCACAAGAATGTCGGAAAACTAAGCAGGAATACAATACTGTCAACAAAAAGGTTATAGTACGACTGGTAAATATAGAGTAAGACTGGTAAGTATGATAAGATACAGCAAGACGAAAAAGGTATGTATGAAAAGACTTGCAATAAAGCAAAATCTGCGTTGAGGAAAGAGTGATACTCGAGTGTCGGAGGCGCGTTGAGGCACCAGGTGACACTGAAAGTATTAGGTCACTCTATTCCCTCAAGTCGTTTCCCAGGACTTCTCGCACCCATCCTTGCCAATGAATCTTAAGCGTCCCATCTCGAGGGGTAGTGGGGACGCTGTAGGCAGTCCTCACGGTGGCTGGCAGGATCCGTTCTGCAGTGGTACGCAGTGCACCACGGCGGGAGACACTGTTTTGTGGGGACAGGAGGCGCGGGAGCTGGAGGGATGCTGTATAATAGACTGCGGACCCAAGCGCCATGTTTTCCCCTCATTGAAGCACAGTGCAACAATGCATTTCCGAACTTGGTATTGAATTTATGTGATTATGATCCTCCCATTCTTCCTATTTGTAACGTTTTCTATTCAAGGTAGAGTTGATAATCATTAGTTTTTTCCGGTTTATTTCATGAAAGGATTGGCTACAAGAGAGAGAGAAAAATTAGTAATATCATTGAAAAATTTCTTGTTACGTGGATGCTATAGAAAATTTTTTTTTTCTGTGCATGTTTTTGTCGAAAGAATGGAAATGCCTAAATCAAATTGAGTCTCAGTTTCTAAGATGATCTTTGATTCAAAGTAATTATGAACAAGTATGAAGAATTCGCTGTTGTATATTATGGTACCATGACAGACCCTTCAAAGTGTGGGTGAAGTAGAATCGAATACTGTGCCAATATTCTTGCAAATAACGAACAAATCGAGCAATAAAATTCAATATTATAGATTCATTGTATGATGTATATTCAGAATAACGCAGCGTTCGATTTCACTTGTCAATAAATAAAGGTCATTGGTTATTTTGGTTATAATGATGGTGTGATTTGTAATTATTTGACATTCATGCCTCATCCTATTACCGAATTTATTTGTTTCTGTTTTCTGTGGATGAAAATGTGATTTTTCACTGTAAGAATTCTCAGTCTCTACCTCTTCCTGTACGGGACTTGTAAACAGGTTTAGTTGGCGTGAGGAGTGGGTGGGCGACCCACTCCTCACGCACGAGAGGATTAGCCTATCGTTCGATACTCCTTGATATCTGGGCCATGCCACCAACCCCTTGGTCCGGACAGCTAGGGAGACCCAACATAAAACCTCCTGTAAGCACTCGGGTGTTTTGTGGGGGTGACAGTCTGGCCTGATGTGTAATACATATCTTTGTTATATCTTAAAGACGAAGAGTTACAATGAGTCTGTCTTAGTATTCCGTGGAAATGGTGGCAAATTAAAATGATTTGGGCATCACTCAGTGTCGAAAATTAATCTGAACGTCCTCTTACAGAAGCCCAAAAGTAATTATTAATCACTTTTGGGCACTTTTTTTCTACATATATTGTGTTGCATGTTAGTATAATTTAAACGGCTGACGGTTGACAGGTTATCAGATTTATACTTGTTATACCCACAATTCCCAAATATTATGATCTTATTTATCTATTCATGTCGAAAGTTTCTCCCTCGCTATTATATATTCCTTCCACTGATTTGTGAGTGTTTTCTCGAACTCTCAAGCGTCTGTTGGCAGAGTTTATAATGTACACTTCTACTTCCAGGTTGTGAGGACTGCACTACGTCTGGTGTGCGTGCGTGTGTGGTGGTCTAGGCTGAGCCGAGTGCCTTTTTTTTATCTTCAGGTGGCTAAGGACCCAGCCCACCACTCAGACCACGCCCATAACCACGCCTACTTACGTCCCCTCCCACCCCGGGCGACGGGGAAGCCAGACAGACACCCGACCAATCAGCTCACCGGAAAAACTCCCTCGGCTCCTCCCACGTCTGCCGGAGCTGTTAAAACAGCAAAGTGTTGTCATGTGTCCCGACGCCAACCGTCGTACCAGCTGAGTCTGTCATGTATACCTAAATCCCTTAGCCTGTATAGCATACATGGCGACTTTAGTATGTATACACCATTTAGGAAATAGTATAATGGCATCACTAGGTTGCAACAGCAGCAGCAAGAGCGGTGTTCCTTTAAAAAGCTGGGTTGAGACTATAGCTCCAAGTTCCTAGGGTACAATTTGTAAAGGGTTTTTTGAGAGATAGAAATATTTCCCCCACAACCGTCCCTTTGAGTTGGTGTTCGTCGGCTGTATCATCGTATAACCTCCTAAGACACACAAACGGTTCTCAGACATATAGAAGTCTGTCTTAATTAACCTGAGACATCACTATTAAGACATGGATGCTTAGGTGACCTGCTACAGAAGGGAAAGAAAGAAAGAGAGGAAGTTTTTTAACTTCAAACTAGGTAAAAGGTTTTTGTGCAAGAAGCAACAGTACACGACCCCGTGAGAGACATACAGACACATTGC
This sequence comes from Panulirus argus, assembly GCA_038088735.1. Classification (NCBI taxonomy): domain Eukaryota; kingdom Metazoa; phylum Arthropoda; class Malacostraca; order Decapoda; family Palinuridae; genus Panulirus; species Panulirus argus. The sequence goes on along the minus strand of JAYMFT010416254.1, from coordinate 7,696 downwards.
TAGGCTGCAATAATTCAACGTTGTCTAGACTCCACACGCAGCGACGGGTGACTCTGCCATTCCTTCGATATATACAGCCACCGCCCAAGCCTTGCCTCTCAAGATCCAAGCCAACAACAATACCTGAAGCCGATCCTACAACCTTCAGAAACCTCTGCTGACGAAGAGAACCCTCTCAAACCTAAGCCAGTAATACTACAGAAGGTGACAAAATTTCTAAAGCTTAACGGTGTAGGGAAAGAAACAAATCTCGTAACTACTTCGCTTGCGTGTGTGTGTGAGAGTTGCTAGCGGCCACCATATACCCCATCACAGCTACAAGAGTTCCTCATCTTGGTTATCCTCTAGGGATCAAATCAAATCTCTGAAGACCTACCTGCAGGAGGCACTCTTATTTACAACTGCTCGTAGGAGAAGACCCCCCTTCCTCTTCTGTCTCACCTCCACCAGCCTAGGACCGAAGCCATGACCGAGAAGGGCGTGACCATCGAGCGCTCGCCGTCGGGTCTGGGGATGGGAGTGTTCTCCCCGCACCTGGGCGGCGGCGGAGGCCCGGCATGGGAACAGCAGCAGAACGCCATCATCACCAAACTCGCTCCCACGCCCGCCACGCGGCTCAATCTCAACACAGACAACTTCGAGAAAGACAGACGGAACCGCAAGAGCGACGAGAAAGTTGATGAGAAGAATAATGCGGTAAGTAGACAGTAAGAACGGTAAGTAGACGATAATAGTGTGACGGGTATGTGTATCTGCCAAACTAAAAGTACCTAGAGCAAGATTTAGTACTGAAACTAAACTGGCCGTCAGATGTTGGTACTTCCATAAACCAGATCCTTCATCTCCAGCCTCAAACTAAGTCACTAAATCTTATCAGTTTCTGTGTCCCATCTGCATATCCTCCCCCCCCCCCCCAGCTACCCCTAGAGATCATTTATATTCTCCCCATGTAATTCATATTCACCCCAGTACTCAGGGATTCTCCCCATTACCCATTCACCCCATCACGTTCACCCTAAACCCCCACAAACGTCCATAACTGACGCCAAAACCAACTCTCCCTCACAGAACCGGAGCTGCGGGTGTGGTGGTTGGGCGCGGGCAGCGCAGTTGGAGCATGACTTGGCCGAGCTGAAACTCACCCACCAGAACCTCCTGGCCGGCCTCCACCTCCAGGTGGACACCCTCAAGCAGAAGAATAGAGGTGAGCATCGTCTTGAACGGGTGGGTAGCGGAGGGAGTAGGGAAGGAGGGAAAGAGGTGGGCACAGACAAAGGATTTTAAAAGGAATATCGACTCGCAAGATTTCGGGATCTTACGTGGATGTTTGTGATGGTTAGCAGGGAAGCTTAGTGTGGAAAGAGTACAGAAAAAAAAGCTTAGTCAGTAAGTACAAAAGCTTCACATGATTTAAAAAGCTTAGAATAACTTAAGAAAGCAAACAGATGACTTTAGGAAAAAATACTCAACATTTCTTCAACAACGATGTCGTAAATAACGCCAGTCCATTTATTAACGATTCCCCTAAAGAAAAAGTGTATTTTTCCTCATTCAAATTGCTTACCACCGAGAGAGAGAGAGAGAGAGAGAGTAATCCTTTGCAGTGGGTGAAATCAGTTTGAGGCAAGTCTCAAGTACCCGCTTAATATTGTCGAAGCTTTTGATGATTTCTTTGAAGACCAGTAAACAATTTTCTTTCAATCCAAGTTAAGGACGTTGATGACAGTTCTCATAGAATTAGTTCCTCGTGATTAGTGAGGTATAGAGTATTTCCAAATATTAAGCCAATACATCACTTGAAACGCAACTCTAAAGGGCCGTAATTATGGTTGAGGTTACATACACAGAAGAATTCAAATAGCAACAGACCATTAGGTCCTATCGACTCTGTGATAGTGCAAGATATCAAAAACTTACAGATCAATCTGCTCAAAGTTAAAAGGTATACAGATGATTCAAAGGGAACTATTTATTAAGTCTATTCTTAAACGTATCTATACTACTGCTTTCGACCACTCTAAGTGGCAAATCATTCCATAAGTCAACAATTCTGTTGAGGTAAAAGTACTTCGCCCCTTTCGAGGTAAAGCGTTAGCCAACGAGTTTGTATCCATCACTACGAGTGAAATTCGACAAATCAAGTCTTCTAAGTGAGTTTGATAAACCAAGATTATCAAAGGCTTTGATAATTTGGAATATACTTGTATTGGATCACTCTTAACCTTCTCTTTCTTAAGCTAAATAGACTCAAGTCTGTTTAGCTTAGAAGAGAGAGAGAGAGTAAAGAAGGGGATCACATACAAATAACCTTTTTGAGTGTGGGCAGAGGAAAGCAGTCCATAGAAAGCATAAGAGATAAATCTTGCTTGACATTTGTTGTCAAGCAGGAAGGAAAGCACTTTTCTTATCTGTGTCTAATATGATTATTTTTTTTTTTTATAACTGAAACAGACTAAGACTAATGGTGACTTTAAACTGCATTTTCATACCGAAATTTATGAAAGATACGAGACAGAGTCTCCCTTAAGAAGCTGTACTACACAATGCAACAAAAAATTCTTATTCAGAGATTTCATGTGAAGGTGTAATGAATAAAAAAATGGACAGTATAGCGTCATGTAAATTTCTTTGCATATAAATATGGCGACAGCACTATGGCTACATGAAACTATGACATTTTATTGGGAGTTTTCGATCGATCGGCAAGTTAGCCAGCCGGCGGACGGGGAGGCGGAGGCACGATACTGTTGCCCACACTGACCAATCCACCTCTAACAAGCCACCACCGCGTCCTTGTTATTTTCATGAGATATTTGTGTAGTGGCCCCAAGACCTGACCATTTTACTGTGTACGTTGTATCGTAGCCAAGGTTTTTTCCAGTCACACAATAAAGGAATATGTGTATCCAATGTTGAATTCATTTTCGGGGTCAATACGAACTTTTCTTGTGATTACTGCAACATTATGACGCATATCTACTTATCCCGGTTAGAAGTAATCATATTTACAGAAGTTACCGACTTAAACAAAAGAAAATGAAGCATATTCATTAGTTTTCTCTGATTCGTAATATGGCCATTTTAATAGTAATTTCTTTCAGCATATGTAAGAATGTGTATGCTTACAGTTAGACGGATGAATTACTGGTGGAGGAAGCATTCAGTGATCGAAAAATACAACTGTCTTGTCCCACAAAATACCGATAAAGCAGAGGGGAAAAGGCGTATAGACGTCCCGCGAGGAAGGGAATCTAGTTGAGGATCACATTTCCATATTTCCCTTGAATGACTGTGGAACATCTTGGTTGAGTGCTGGGTTCAATAGATACCCTCTCCATTCTCTGTACTTTCTCTTGTCTTTCTCCTCACCCCATTCCTCAGAGCCCTCCGACAAACCCATCCCTAAATTCTTTAATTCTCAGGAACTCGTCCTTCCCATAGTCAGTAATGAAAATAGATGTCCATAGCCTAACCTCCAGCCACCTGGATCCAGACCTGGGAGCAGGTAGAATGGGGAAGGAGGAGCAAGAGTAGATAAAGAGAGGCAAAGATGTTATGGCTGGCAGGGCTAGTGGTAAGAGGGTTTGGGAGGGGCAGCAGGAGGAGAGAGTAGTTGGGAGACATATGCAAGCGATCAAACATATTCAGGACGATGTATACAAGTTATCGAATAAATGCCAAGAAGTAGATAAATTCAACAGTGTGTATGTGCCTAGATGATGATGTAATAACATAGTTCTAATGTCCGAGGGCGATCCCTCTCATGCAGATGCACATACGGAGGCCTGCATAGAAGGGGGAGTGCCAAATACTGGCCAGATATAGCCATTACTCCCTCTCGGTGACTCAGTTATAACCAACTAGACCTTCCCCCCCCCCCCCTTGGGCGTGGACTGCCCACTGCTGAGAAGCAAAGGATCTGACACACGAATTAACGTTATCCCAATTGTTGGGTTTAACGACCAGAGACCAATTGAGGAAAGTTTTTAGGTCTGCTTTTAATATCATAATCATTCCAGTGTTCATAGTTTCCCTGAACACCAAGCGTCCTTCGCTCCAGTCATGGAATACCCTTGACCTGAGTCATATTTATGTCTAATAATACCATAATTTCAGCTGAAATTCGGGGAGGAGAAGGCCACTAGTTTTCACGACGAACCCATCAAAGGAACTGCAAACTGAAACAGTTCTCTTCTTGCCCAAACCCGTCCATGAACTTAAATTTTAAGAACAGAAGAGACCACTTCATAGGGTCGCATCACAACCAAGTTTTATTATTTCCAGTAATATCGCTATGGAAATTATCCTAAAAAGAATATTTCAAAATATATCGTTTTATGATTAAGCTGGTTTTGGATAACAGAAATAACTGCTTCTGTTTTGATTAAGGAACCCAGCCTTTTATCATTTTGTCTTCAGGTACAGTTTATAGAAAGAGCTAGTTGGTTTAGTTTATCCTTAAAGTTTAGTTCTTTGTGACCAATAAGTTAACAGAGAAAATAAAAGATATGGGTAACTATGGTATATTAACACTGCCTAGCCCAGAGGATGAAAATAGAGGAATTATGTGGACTTAGAGATTATTTACGTAGGAAAGGAAGGAAAACTTAACCTCATGGGAAACATCAAGACTGGAAATTGTTTCATGTACGCCGCGAGTGAAGAGGCATCTTTGGCGAGATTGTATCATCGGATTAAATCTCTTCGAAGGACTTCTCACTTTTAAGGAGTCATTCCTTTCCGAGCTACTGATTGTTGCACAGCCTTACAGTTGCAGGGGCCCTTGTAGTAGGGGTCCTAGGGTTACATGATGATAGTAATAATAATATTAGTAATAATAATAGATAATGATAATGATAATATTATTATTATTATTATTATTATTATTATTATTATTATTATTATAGGACTATAATGTTTTTACAAAAAAGGGCATTATCTGTCAATCCAAACACGAAATTTCAATATATATGAATAGTAATTAGTTGTCATAACAACTATACTATGTCGCTGGCCATGGCTTCAAAAAAGTTTTATTGCTCGGTCTGTTTTTCATACACCTGGATCCGAATACAGAAAGCTCAAATTCTCTTTATGTAAGGAATATTCGTACAGATATCCCCATTTCATCACAAGTATACATATATGATTTTGAAAGTTTCACGTCTGACCTAATCCACACCCACGACCAACACTCCCTTGAGACGGTATAAGTGACAATTTGCAACCTCAGAGAGCTAGACTTCATACTCGGGTGTGGTTCAAGTGAGGGTACAGACGGGGAGTGAATATTTCAAAAAGTGCGTCGTTTCTAATGAATGACGTAAGATATGGAGTTAACGACAAATGACTTCCTGCTTATGTAAGGGTCTGACATGGCATCACATTGGGACTTCTATTGCACTACAACGTAACTCTACAATGGTAGCTCTGCTGTCACTGCTTGGTTAATCCTCTCAGTCTCATTCCTTGGCCGGCTGCCGAGTTTTGCACGCAGAGAATCTCAAATTTCAGCTCTGAAATCCAACTTGATTAAAAAAACGAAAAATACAACACTGGTCAAATAGAACTGGCAACTTCGCCTGGGAGAAGTTTACAAAGGCGCGATCGATGGTGACTTTCACAAAGCCTAAAATACGAAAGAAAAGAGTGAGAGGAACGACCGAGATGAAGCGAGTGCTCCAATTCTTTTCACCCGCTCAGGCCCCAGGTACGTACGTAAATCCTGTTCTTTTAGAATGGGAGTTGATTTTATTTATATTGTATTTACTCCTATCATTGTAGGAAATTGACATAGATTAATGGCTACTTTCTGTATATTTTTGCTTTTTAAATGCATATTTTGTGGAGGATAGATGAAGCCACAGTAACACTTTACTAAATATACAATTAAAGTGTTAAAACCACAATTGAAATATCAATAAATTCAGGAAGAACAGGGCTTGAATAAGTTTATTTCATTAAATGGGTAGAAACAACCAACTGTTGCTGCTAATGATAGCCCTTCTGTCTCATACATTGGTTTACACTAAGGTGAGACTTTTTACTGTATTATTACTGCCTTTTCAATGCCTTTTGAAAAATATAGATGCTGATCATCCTCCCCTTTGGGCTGGTCAATAAATGGGTACCTGGCTTTTAGATTGGTGTGTGTGTATGTTATATATATTTGTGTGTGTTTATGTTATGTTTTATATGTATGTGTTGCACAAAACCACACGTGATTCTATAAATGTTGAAAAGAAACACTTGGAAAAGGAAACACGAGATCCTGAGCGCTTTCGTGTATCAACACATCTTCAGAAGATGTGTAAATACACGAAAGCGCTCAGGATTTCGTGTTTCCTTTTCCGTGTTTTTTTTTTTTTCTCAGCATGTGTGTGTGTGTGTGTGTGTGTGTACAGTAGTTATATATATTGATGACTGCGTTCATGCGTTGCAGATCTAACCTTCCAACTCCTGATGGGCCCCTACGCTGCTCATGTCAAGCCAGATTTTCCCTTCAGTCCGGAGAGCGATGAGGCCACTTCTCCCAAGGTGAGAGAGAGAAAGAGAGTGCGAGTAAGAAAGATTCATAGCCTAACTTTATTTGACTGACTCATTTTTAAGCATTGTTCACGAGTTCATACATAATGTAATTTGATTTCAGTCAGGACTATGATTACATTTCTTTCTCAACCTATAGATAGATAGTCTAGAACTATATTTGTTGACATTCTGGTTAAAAATAGATTATTTATTTATCTGCTCTAAAACGAGCTATTGATGTTATCTTGATGGATGAGATAAACAGACTCTTAACTCATATTGTCATACCATATAAAAAAACTATCGGTCGTTTATAAAATTTCGGTTGGGTTAGCGATACGTAAAAGCTCTTTAGTGTATTCTTTAGTTTAAACGTAAGTGTGTATGGAAGTAGAGGTTTGTTTGGGAATTCCCATGTGTGATTTAGTGTTTTCATGTGTTTGATGTTGGATATGGCTTCACTGATGATCTGTATGTGGGTATGGCCCCACTTATGACGAGTATGTGGGTATGGCCCCATCGACCATGTGTTTTTGGGCGTAGCCATAGCAGTATGTGACCGGGATTATAGAAAAGTCTGATTAATTATTCGTAAGTCAACGCTTTCTGAGGAGGATAAAGAAAAAAAAACTCAATGATATGTAATTCTAAGAACAATTTGAATTTAATTTTCGCGGATTTTATAGATAAATAGTACTACTTGTTATCTGTGGTGTCCCCTCCGGCAGAACGAATTACCGAAGAAAATTGAGAACAAGCAGAAGTCGGAGAGTAAAAGTTTCAAGAGCACGAGCACCACTACCGCCAGCACCAACACAACCACCACCACCATCACCAACGACACTACCAAGGACCTGTTCAAGCTGCAGTCCCCACCAGAAGGTCTCCCCAACGGAGACATCGTCATCAGGTGGGTGCAAAGTCGTCAGGTCTAGGCAGGATGTCCATTATGTTATCTTCTAGTTTTTAAATTTTTACTCTTATTTACTTTAATGGTTAATGAATTAATAAATCATCATATAATATATGCAAAATTGGATTATATACTCCCATAATTCTTTTTATTTTACATCAGAAATATATATTTTTTACGTATCAAGCAGTGTGAATATATATATATATATATATATATATATATATATATATATATATATATATCAATGTGTTT